>CM019825.1:153431678-153676466 GCA_009763385.1 Coix lacryma-jobi var. lacryma-jobi | reverse complement strand
CTGAAGAGCGGGGCCCCGCTTGGAGGAGTGGTGAAGCTGGTGAACTGAGAAGAGCTGGGGCCGAGAGAGGCTGCTGGTGCTGCTGACCAACCTGCGGTGGCGACCAAACGGCTGAGGAGGGGACTGTGGGTGACTGAGATGCTGCCAGCTGGCTCTGCTGCGGTGGTGGCTGCTGCTGCCACTGCCACTGGGGAGGTCCGCTGGCCAGTCTCTCCATGAAGCTCAAAGTCTGCTGCTGGAGGGCCATCATCTGGCGCTGCAGGGCGTCTGAACGCTCCTGAGCCTGCTGCTGTGCAAGTGCCTGCTGCTGGGCCAACCGCTGCTGCCTCCTGGGCAAAGCCGCTGGACGTCCTGAGTGACAGTCCTCTGCTGCTCCTCCATCCGTGCTAGAATAGCAAGGAGCGCTGGATCGGAGGAAGCAGTAACCGCTGGACCCTGCCTGGTGGTCATGTGGACGCGGCTGGTAGTGAGGCGGGAGCTGGTAGTCCTCATCGGAACTGTCCGTGGGATCCGAGACTACGTGTGGGTCACCACCCTCGAGATCGGCAAGCTCCTGCTCCGCGAGCGCCTGAACGGCCTCGTCCTGCTGCTGAGCTGACTCTGGCACCTCAGGTCTCTGACATGTGCTAGTCTGTGCCTGCTGCTCTGGCTGCCTACGGTCCCGACCGACCGTATCCCAATAGCTGACTCATGTTATACTCAGGGAATACGGTCGCTGACCCGGTGAGAGACTGACTGAGCTGTGTACCAGTGGTGGCAGCTACCTTCCAAAGTATGTATGAAATCCAATGGGCATACGGAAGCTGCCTGCGGGCCTTGATGCCCTCTGCGACAGTGTCCTCTATCTCACACAGGATCACGTCCCAAACGTCAAACTCCTGCTGCTGATCATATATGCAAAGTAACCATAGCTGCAGCCTGGAGAGACCCCTCTCCGAAGCCCACCCTGGGAAGCAAGGTCCGCCTGAGGATCGCGTTGAGGATCCGAGCCGTAGGGTAGGGTCCCTAGGAGTGCGGCTCGAACCCTCGCCGAACGGCTCCGTGAAGCACGGAGCGGCGAACCAGGTCGGTCGAGGGCTGAGCACCACCGTGAGGGCGGCGGGGAGGTGGGCCGTCCGGTCGTAAAACAAGCGTGGATCCGGGTCTGTGATAGTTGACAAGCCAAACCAATCCCGGATCTCGACCGAGAACAGTCTGTAGTGGTCTCCCTCAAGTGTCGAACTCAATAGTCTCTCGATCTGGGTGTACCACACGAAGCATAAAACTGAAATACCCAGTCCTCAATATAGGAGCCAGACCGCCCCAGTAGATCTGCCAGACCAGGTAGGAAGGTGAGGATGGGGCGAATCTGCTCTCCTGTTGCGTCCAAAACTGCCTCTAGAGAACAGACACGCTGGGGTCGCAAAGAATCCCGGCGTTCCTGTAACCCTGGTAGAAATCCTCCGGCAGCACAGTGTAGAACGACGGACAGCCTGCTCTTGCCGCACCCTGGGAAAACCACTGCTCCACTAGGACGAGTCGGAGTGTCTGGATCTGTGAGCAAGTGGCGCCCCTGAGGTCCAATCGTGGGATCGGCGGAGAGCACACGCCTCGACGGAGCACGTGCGCCCCGCAGAGGGACATCGGGCCGAGGTGGCACCGCTGTCCGGCGACGAGGACCGGCGTCGGGGAACCCGTCAGGAACCTCCTCCTCTGCCTCTGCCTCTGGAGCCTCTGCCTGAGGTGCCTCTGCTGCCTCGGCCGCTGCCTGGCCCTGCCCTGAGCTCTCGGGCTCAACTCCGGGCGAGGTGAACGTCGTCCGACGACCGGCAGCCATGAGCATGCCAGTCGGCGAACCGTGGCGACGCTCGACCTCCTCGATAGCTCTGCGCTGCTCGGGGACAACTGGTCCGCAATCCAAGTCCGCCCGTTCTGCCACCTCGCTCTGCACGCTCTGCGCGTCTGCCACTGCCTGAGCCTGGGCTGCCGCTCGCTCTTCCCTGGAGCGCTTCCTGTGTGTGATAAGCTTCGCCTTCCCGGGTCGCTGACCGAAGGTGGACGGCGTGGAGGAGAGTCGTCGGGGCCACCACCACGTTCTTGCAACGCATGGCTGACAAGACGAGAACTGAAGCCTGGACTGGCGCTGACAGACAAACTGCCACAGAACAGAAACAACGGACGCTGAAAGGCCCTGACAATCAACGGACAAGAAAACACTTGCACAAACTCCCCCTGTCACTCACAAACGCTGCCGCTGTCACTCGCGAGGCTTGGCCTCGAACCTTACCCGCGGGCTTGGCCCCGTTTAACTGATACTGCCAACTAACCAAGCTGCCAACTGACACAGACCCTGACTGGCTGCGAGAATAGATAGGATATATATAAGCATATATAGTCTAGAGATAAGTGAGGCCTATGAACAAAGCAATTGGGTAAGAGAGTGAGAGGCTTTGCTACCTGACGATCCGACGAAACGACACAGGCAATAGATGAGGAATGACGTTCCGGGTCCACACGACACACCAAGATAGCTGCAAAGGAGTTGGGTGAAAACGGGGGTCAAAGACTTGATGATCAGCCTTTGAAGCATTACGTCGAACACCTTGGGGGCATGTATATGGAGGAGAAAAGTTGATGCTCACTGTAGGGAGACGGGCTGCCGGGGGGAAGATCGCCGGAGAGGAGGAGAAGCCTGTAAACGATGGATGAGCTCCAGCGAGCGTCCGTGAAGCACGAGCGAGGCTCCTGCTTTGCTCGGGCGAGGCTCCGGCGAGCGCGAGGAGGGGGTCAGGTCGCCGGCGCGTGCGCACGGCGTGCGGACGCGGGGAAGGCGCGGGCCGGATGGCGGTGTTGAAGCGGCCGGTGGCAAGGGGCGGCGCCGGTGGTGAGAGACGGTGAGGGCGCGCGGCGGTGATTAGGTACGGGCGCTCGGTGGCGAGAGCGATGGCGTGACTGGATGAGGAAGATGACGCGAGGGACCCAACCGTCAGTAGTACAACTGAACGCGCCACTTAAAGGAGCATCGGACGCGCCTATGATAACGCATCGGACGCTCCGATGCCTGTCCAGAGAGCTCCAGAACCGCCGAGATTACATCGAAGCTTCCGGCGCCTCAGCATCGGACGCTGGGGAGCGTCCGATGGACCATCGGAGGATCCGATGGTGACACATCGGATGCTCCTCCGCTACTGTTTCATCAGCCGGGCTGCCTACAGTGCAGGCATCGGATGCGAACCAGCGTCCGATGCAGCGTCCGATGCTGCATCCGATGCTCTATTTGAGCATTTTCGAAGATCTCTGTTGCGGCTCCCTCTCCCAACCAAGTTCCAACTCAAATAAGAGGCAAATAAACACCAGTTGGAGCCTAGTATGAGCATCCTCGCATAAACCCTCTATTTTTAAATATTTTGCCATAGGCTACATATCATTTTTAGGTAAAATAGGCGATAAATCCCGAGGAGACAACATGTGGCCACCAAAACTAGGGGTCCTCAACCATTAGGAGCCTCAAATGCTCCCCCTAGCGGTGGACGAACACAGCGGTTGCTCAAAACATAACCAAAAAGAAACGACAAAGCAACAACATGCATATGCAATGCAATACGGAATTTGAATCTAGGTTGCTTGTCAAGTTTGCTCATGGGTAAGCTTCTTCACACGCTTTTTAGGGCGGTTATCGTAACCACGTCTGACAAGCCTATATGCATAGCGGAATTTAAACATGGCATATGATACAATGCAATGCAAAACAACCTCCTTTCACCTTTTGACAAAGTTACATAGATCAAGCACATTAAGCTCACTTCACAATCTACAAAGAGTGTTTTCATCTAGGGGTTTTGTGAAGATATCCGCCAATTGATCTTCGGTTCTAACTCCTCTAAGGATATGTCTTTCTTGGAAACATGGTCTCTAAGAAAGTGATGGCGAATATCTATGTGCTTTGTGCGAGAGTGTTGAACAGGGTTGTTAGCAAGCTTAACCGCGCTCTCGTTGTCACACAACAAAGGTACCCTTTCTAGAACTACACCATAGTCTAAAAGGGTTTGTTTCATGTAAAGGATTTGTGCACAACAAGCACCCGCGGCTATGTATTCCGCCTCGGCGTAGACAAGGCCACACTATTTTGCTTCTTTGAACTCCATGACACTAGTGATCTCCCAAGCAAATGGCACCCTCCGGATGTGCTTTTTCTATCTACTTTGCAACCCGCGTAATCCGAATCGGAATACCCAACGAGTTGGAAGTTAGCTCCTTTGGGATACCAAAGGCCAAAGCTTGGGGTGTGCTTTAGGTACCTAAGGATTCTCTTCACTGCTATGAGATGTGATTCCCTAGGATCGGCTTGAAAACGAGCACACATGCAAACACTAAACATGATGTCAGGCCTAGATGCGGTCAAATATACAAACTACCAATCATAGAACGGTAGAGAGTTTGATCAACCGGGTTACCTCCCACATCTAGGTCGAGGTGTCCGTTGGTTGGCATTGGAGTCTTGATAGGCTTGCAATCATCCATGTTGAAGCGCTTGAGGAGGTCTTTTGTGTACTTCTCTTGAGATATAAAAGTCCCCTCCTTCAATTGCTTGACTTGAAAGCCTAGGAAGAATGTGAGCTCGCCAATCATAGACATCTCGAACTCCTTCGACATCAAATCATCAAATTCCTTGCAATAGGCTTCATTTGTTGACCCGAAGATGATATCATCGACGTAGACTTGACAAATTAAGATCTCTCCATCAAGCTTCTTGGTGAATAGTGTGGTGTCAACCTCCCAATGGTGAAGCCTTCTCAATGAGAAAGTCCCGGAGGCGCTCGTACCACGCTCTAGGGGCTTGCTTGAGCCCATATAGCGCCTTGGACAACCTATAAACATGATTAGGATATCTAGGGTCTTCAAACCCGGGAGTTGATCAACATAGACTAGTTCATTTATGAAGCCATTTAAAAATGCACTTTTCACATCCATTTGATATAATTTAATGTCATGATGTGATCATATGCAAGGAGGATACGAATGGCTTCGAGTCTTGCAACCGGTGCAAAGGTCTCTCCAAAATCCAAGCCTTCAACTTGAGAGAACCCCTTTGCCACTAGCCTTGCCTTGTTTCTAACAACCGTGCCTTGATCATCTTGCTTGTTCCTAAACACCCATTTTGTTCCAATGACTCTTGCGCCTTTTGGTCGCTCTTCAAGTGTCCAAACTTGGTTGCGGGTGAAGTTGTTAATTCTTCATGCATGGCATTCACCCAATCCGGATCACCTAGAGCTTCATCTACAATGGTAGGCTCAACAAGAGAAACAAAGGAGTGATGTTCATAAATAGAGCAAGTTTTTGAGAGCGAGTCATTACACCCCTTGTCGGACTCCCTATGATGAGATCTTGAGGATGAGCTTGTAGTAGAGGAGTAGTCCTTCGATCAACCACTTGAGGGCCGCTTGTGGAGCACCAACATCTTGAGCTTGTACCACCATTTGATCATGTGAGACATGAGTATCTTCATTTGGATCCCTTCCATCTTTGTCATCATCAAGTGGTACATTGGATGAGGATGGCTTGTCAATGACTTGCACATCATCATCAATCACTTAGGCTTGATGGCTCCAACCGGCATGTTCTGCATTGCTTCCCTCAATGTTCATCACCTACATCATCAAGATTCTCATGCTCTCCTTGAGAGCCATTAGATTCATCGAATTCCACATCATATGTCTCTTCTACCATCCCGGTGGCATGGTTGAATACTCGATATGCTTTGGACTTCAATGAGTAACCAACAAGAAAACCAATATCACATCGACGTTGAAACTTCCCTAGGTGTTGGCGCTTCTTGTAGATGTAGCATTTGCACCCAAACACTCTAAAGAAGGATACATCCGGCTTCTTGTTGTTGAGTAGCTCATAGGGGGTCTTGCCAAGTAGACGATGGGGGAACAATCGGTTTGATGCATAGCAAGCAGTGTTGATTGCTTCCGCCCAAAATCTCTCCGGTGTAGAGTACTCATCTAGCATTGTCCTTGCTAGGGTGATTAGAGTCCGGTTCTTCCTCTCAACTACCCATTTTGTTGTGGTGTGTAGGTTGCGGACACTTCATGCTTGATCCCAACTTCATCACAATATTCCTCAATATGGGTGGTTGTCAAACTCCTTTCGTTGTCACTCTAATCTTTTTGATCTTCCATCAAATTCATTTTGAGCTCTCTTGGCAAACTTCTTGAAGGAAGGGGTTGCTTCGGATTTATCATGAAGAAGAATACCCAAGTGTATCTAGAGAAGTCATCAACAATACTAGGCAATAGAGATTTCCTCCCAAGCTTGCATATGTTGTTGGTCCAAATAGATCCATATGAAGTACTCCAACTCTCTTGATGTTGACACAAAGGCTTTGGTTGGATGTGTATTCGCAACTTGCTTGCCGGCTTGACATGCACACTACACAATTTGTCCTTCTCAAATTTGACATTCTTCAAGCCCCTAACCAAATCCTTCTTCAATCTATTCCATAGCCAACCAAGTGATTGCTTAGTGAACAAGCATGTCTTCAAGTTGGCATCTTCGGAGGTGAAATCAACTAGATAGAGATTGTTGTATCTAAAGCCTTTGAATATCACTTGTGTATCATCTTTCTTGGTTACAACCACTTCCTTGTCGGTGAACAAACATGAAAAGCCAAGATCACATAGTTGCCCAACGGATAGCAAGTTGAAGCTCAAAGATGCAACTAATAGCACATTGGAGATGGTGTGATCATTTGATATAGCCACTTTGCCCAATCCTTTGACATTACCCTTGAATTGTCACCAAATGTTATCTTTTCTTGGTCATCGACATTCTCTTCTAGCGAGGTGAACATCCGGGATCGCCGGTCATATGTTGAGTGCAACCACTATCATTACCCAATGTGATCCACCGGTCTTGTAGTTCACCTACACACACAAGAATCAAGCTTGACTTTCGGGACCCAAACTTGTTGCGGTCCCTGAACTTTCTCAACTAGTGACTTAGCAACCCAAATTTGCCTTGGTCTATTCTTGTTAGGTGGCCCCATAAACATTACTTTCACTTTTCCACTAGAATCTTGTCTAAGCATGTAGTGAGCATTGAAAGCAAAGGGTCTAGCATGCTTGGGCAAGGTGTGGGCTTGGCTCCTCACAAGCATGAGCAAAGTGCCTTCCTTTCCACACTCATAGCATCTCCCAATCTTCTCTTCTTTGTTGGCTTTGAGATGCTCTTGCGTTGCTTCATCTTCTCTTCAAGAAAGCCAATGCCATTTCTATTGGTCTTCATGACGGTGTTCATGAGAAGCTCACTTTGAAGGCTTGACCCTTGGTGAAGTTCCTCAAACCGGTGGTAAGTGGCTCTTTCTCCTTCTTGAGCTGTCATTCTCTTGTTGGAGTTCCAATTGAGATGGTGTCATTTTGTAGTCCCTCTCCATCTTCAATCTCTTGTTCTCTTCTTTTAGCATGTCTAGCTCAAGTGTCATGCTATAGTCATCTCATCATGAGTTTGAATGACAACTTGCTTGGTGATTGTAAGCTTTCTAGATCAACCTTGAGCTTTGCATTCTCATTCTTGATCTTCACATAGTCATCATAGTGATCGGCCTCAACCACTTTCTTGCCCTGCCACTAGCACTTTGCTCAACATGCTCACTAACTAAGTCCTCACAAGATGTTGCTATGTCACACTTAACAACAAGGTTAGGAGCATCATGTGTCTCATGTGAAAGCATATCATAAGCAATGGTGAGAGTATCATATCTACTTTCACTTGAGTATATTGTTCCTTAAGCAAAGCATGACTAGTGGAAAGGTCACTATACATCTTATCAAGTTTTTCATTTTTAGCTTTGAGCTCCTTGTTAGAGGACTTGAGCTCCTTGATAGTGGATGACATAGTAGCAAGTTCATCTTTTAGTTCATCACTAGCATGAGTAGCATGATCATATTTTTCAACAGAGATTCATTTTCATTAACAAGCTTCTCATTTTTAGCTCTAGTCTTTCTTATGATTTTAGAGTAGTCATTTAGCAATTTACAAGTTCATCATAAGTGGGAGCCTCAAATTCACCATCACTATCACTATCACTAGAGTCATCATCGTTTTGTACCTTCTGGTCACCCTTGGCCATAAGGCATAGGTGTGTAGATGATGATGGCGATGGTGGTGGGTGGTGTAGAGGAGCCAATGACTAGAGCGGCCACCTTCTCCTTCTCATCATCACTATCTTCATTTGAGGAGCCACCGGAGGTCAATGTCGGTGAGCCAATCACCAACAATGTAAGCCTTCCCACCTTCTTGTGTATTGCTTCTTCTTGCCATCTTCTCTTGTATGACTTGTCATTCTTCTTCTCATCTTCGCTTGATGAATCATACTTCTTGTTCTTGTTCTTGTTCTTGTAGCTATCTTTCTTGGGCTTGGTGCATTGATGGGCAAGATGGCCAAGCTCACACGCATTGTAGCAATCCATTTCGGAGATTGGCCTCCTCTTGCTACTTGTGAAGAACTTCTTCTTTCTTGAGTCAAAGTTGACTCCATTCTTGTGAAGCTTCTTCAACATCTTGGTGGTCCTTCTCACCATGAGAGCAATGTTGGAATCATCTTCATCATCGCTTGTGCTCTCATGATGTACCTCAATAGCCTTGGACTTGCCCTTCTTGTCAAGGCTGCTTTGAAGGCCAAGTCCTTCTTCTTGTCGGTGGAAGAGCCACCACTTGGGTGATGTGCATGTTACATCTCATGCGCATTGATCTTTCCCAAGATTTGAGTTGGTGTAGCGGTGGAAAGATCACCTTGATTAGCACCCGTCACGATGTGTCCATACTTCTCAATTGGAAGGACACAAAGAATCTTCCTCACAACATCGGATGGTTTGCATTTTGTGTGAGGCCAAGTCCATTTAGCTCTTCTACAAGAACATTCAACCGTGAGTACATTTCATTTGCACTTTCATTAGCATGCATATCAAAGAGTGAAGTTTTTGCATAACTAGATGATAGCGTTCCTCACGCTCACTCTTGGTTCCCTCATGGAGCGCACAAATGTTTTCCCATAGATCATGGGCATTTTTGTGGTTCCGAACACGGTTTGAACACATCTTTGCAAAGCCTCTAAAAAGAATGTTTTTGGCCTTTGCATTCCATTTATCATTTTCCTCCTCATTAGGAGTAAGACTTGTGCCTTCCTTGGACTTGGCAAAGCCGGTATATGGCGGCATCACGGCATTTCACATCAACCGCTTCTAGATACGACTCCAACAGATTTTCCAATATGAAAGTCGTCTCCCTCAAACATGGGAGGTGGTCCATCACCTCCGAACCTCTTAACTCTAGGCGGTTAAGCCTAAATCGAGAGCACGAGGCTCCGATACCAATTGAAAGGATCAAGATGCCCAAGAGGGGGGTGAATTGGGCTTCTCTAAAAACTCTTTCGATAATAAAAACTTATCAAGCCCTATTAACCCCCTAGTGCCTAGAAGTGTGGTTTGACAAGAATCAATTGCACAAAGACTATCGCTAAACATCTACTCTAGCATGGCAATTCCACTTATGAAAGAACAACAAGTAAATGCGGAATTGAATTGCTTCAAAGGTAAATGCGTAGAGAGAGAGTAGAGATGACACGACGATCTTTTTGCCGACGGTGTCGAGGTGGGTCGGCACACCCCCCTAGTCCTCGTTGGAGCACCCGCGCAAGGGTATCGCTCCCCCTTGATCCGCTGCACGGATCAGTGCTCACTACGAGCTGATTCTTCGCCACTCCGTCCCTGTGAATCGCTCGCTACGGTCACAACTTGGCTTGGGTCCACACAAAGCCTCCGGATGATCACCAAGCTCTCCGATCGCCCACCAAGCCGTCTAGGTTATGCCGATCACCAAGAGTAACAGCTAGAACTCTCACTTGACCAAGACTAGGCCAAAGAGATGGATGGATGCACACTTGCTACACAATTCTCACTAGGAGGTGTCTTATTCTCACAATTGCAATCACTTAACCTCACTAGGGCTCTTGCACTCACTCACACTCACAAGGTGTTTCTCAGCTGATGGAAGTGGCAAGAACACCCAAATGGATGGAGGGAAGAAGTATATATATAACTCCCCCAACCGGTCATCCAAAAACAGGACACAACTGGGTTTTCTGCGGGGTCATCGGACGCTCCGATGCCTAGCATCGGACGCGCCGATGACCTCGGCCAACGGTCGACTGTACCAGTTGTCAGAATGTTTATGGAGCATCGGACGCTCGGGAGCGTCCGATGCCCCTTGCATCAGACGCGTCCGATGCCGAAAAGACCTCTCTGGAACCTCTCTGCATGGCCATCGGACACTGGCCCTCCTCGTCCGATGCCAGCGTCCGATGCACTGCACAGTTCACTCCCAAGTGACAGTGACACCGAACGATCCGATGTGGCACCATCGGAGCATCCGATGGTCACTCAACGCGTCAGCGCTTCCGATGCCCATACCAAGGGCAAGATCAACTCGGATCGCGACGCGTCTTAACGACTTTTGTTCCTCTCGACATAAGGCATCTCTCTGAGCTACCTAGGGCTATGAAATAACAAGTGTGCACCACACCTACCTCAATAGACTCATCTAGGTCAAGCTACTGATTCACACCCCTCTTTATAGTACGGCCAAAGGAAAAACAAAGACCTAAGACTACCTAAGTATCCTCCAACACCATGCGACACTTAGCCTAGCCTACCACCGTCTTCGTCGTCCGTCCTTTGAAAACCGAAACGATTTCCATCGCCAAGGGACATGAACTCCATATGCCCGTATCGTCGCCATTACCGTGACCTAACTCATCCCTGTTTCTGCAAAACACACGTTAGTCACAGTAATCTTGTGTTTCATCCAATCACCGAAACCCATTAGGGGCCAAGATGCGTTCACATACATCCACCATCCAGATAATCATATCTCAGTATCAACCCCTTTTCCAACCGCTGCCACATCTTCCACCAATTAGATCTGGAGATCATACCATTCCCCTTTTGCAAGGAGTTCAACCTTTCAGAATTCGACCTTACAGATACAATCCTTTCAAAAAAGATGAAATTGAGAAACAAATTGCAGAGCTCTTACAGAAGGGCCTCATTCAGAAAAGTACTAGTCTCTTTGCTTCCCCAGTTCTGCTTGTCAAGAAGAAGACTGGTGACTGGAGACTCTGTATGGACTTTCGACGACTGAATGCATTGACAATCAAGAACAAATATCCTCTCCCCATCATTGATGAATTGGTGGATGAACTTTCAGGAGCATGCTGGTTTACTTCCTTGGACTCATGTTCTGGTTTTCATCAGATCAGGATGGCCTCTGGAGAAGAGTATAAGACTGCTTTCCAAACTCACAATGGGCACTATGAGTACAAAGTAATGCCCTATGGTGTCACTGGTGGACCAGCCACCTTCCAGACTGTTATGAATGAGTTATTAACTCCCTTTCTCAGGAAATTTGTGGTGGTCTTCATAGATGATGTTTTAATATACAGCAAAACCTGGAATGAGCATCTCTCTCATATTACACAGGTTTTTCAGACTTTTCTCAAACATCAGTTCTATGTGAAGCTATCTAAATGCCACTTTGCCAAACAACAACTTCATTATCTGGGATATGTGCTTAGTGCTAAGGGAGTGGCCACAGACCCTACTAAGGTGCAGATCATTGCTAATTGGCCCATTCCAACTTCTATCAAGGAACTTAGAAGCTTTTTGGGCATGGCTGGATACTATAGAAAATTTGTCAGACATTTTGGTCTGTTAGCCAAACCCTTAACCAATCTTCTCAAGAAAAGGGTGCAGTACATCTGGACTTCAGAACATTTGGCATCTTTCCAGGCACTTCAGCAAGCTCTAATGACTGCCCCTGTATTAGCCCTGCCAGATTTCACTAAAACATTTGTCAT
Source organism: Coix lacryma-jobi var. lacryma-jobi (assembly GCA_009763385.1). Lineage (NCBI taxonomy): Eukaryota > Viridiplantae > Streptophyta > Magnoliopsida > Poales > Poaceae > Coix > Coix lacryma-jobi. Next base: position 153,664,570 of record CM019825.1, on the reverse strand, counting down.
TGAGACTGATGCCTCAAATAAAGGCATAGGAGCTGTGCTCCAACAAGGTGGTCACCCTATAGCTTATGTCAGTAAAGCTCTTGGTATTAAAGCTCAAGGACTCTCAACTTATGAAAAGGAAAGTATGGCAATCCTCTTGGCGGTTGAACATTGGAGGCCATACCTCCTGCCAGCTGAGTTTATCATACAAACTTATCAAAAGAGTTTAATACATCTGGATGATCAGAGACTGACCACACCTTGGCAACACAAAGCCTTAACAAAACTTTTGGGGCTCAACTACAGGCTTGTGTATAAACCAGGCAAGGATAACAAAGTAGCTGATGCATTATCTCGCACTTCCCATGTTGATCTTCATGATCTAGCAGCTATTTCCTTGGTACAATCTCATTGGTTGCAGGACCTTCAGACAGCCTATGTGCAGGACCCAAAATCTACTCAGCTACTTCAAGAGTTATCAATTCAGTCCCCTTCTGGACAGTTCTCTCTAGTGGATGGCATCATCTATTATAAGTCCAGAATTTGGGTAGGCAATGCAGACACCCTTCGGCATAAACTACTCCAAGCATTGCATTCAAGTCCAGTGGGTGGTCACTCTGGAATTGAAGCAACATATCACAGAGTTAAGAAACTGTTTGCTTGGCCTCATCTCAAGCAAACTGTGCAACAATTTGTATCTCAATGTTCCATCTGCCAACAGGCTAAAACTGACAAGGTGGCTTATCCTGGACTACTAGCACCTTTGCCCATTCCTACAGGAGCTTGGCAAACTGTATCTTTGGAGTTCATTGAGGGTTTGCCCAAGTCAGCAAACTACAATTGTATTTTGGTGGTTGTTGATAAATTCTCAAAGTATGCACATTTCATACCTCTGTCTCACCCTTTCACAGCATTTCAAATTGCATTGGCATATATGACTCATATCTTCAAACTCCATGGTCTACCAAAAGTGCTGATTTCTGATAGAGACAGAATATTCACTAGTCAAGTTTGGAAGGAACTTTTCAAACTCCTCAAGGTCACCTTACATATGAGTACAACATACCATCCGCAGACTGATGGTCAGACTGAGCGGGTGAATCAATGTTTGGAGACATATCTACGATGCTTTGTTCATGCTACTCCTAACAAGTGGGCATCCTGGCTCCCCTTAGCCGAATTCTGGTACAATACTTCCTATCATTCCTCTTTGGGGCATTCACCATTCAAGGTTCTATAGGGTCATGACCCCAATGAAATGGGAATTGATGTGGTGGACTCCTGTCAGAATGTTGATCTTGATAACTGGCTCAAGGAAAGGGAACTTATGCTTCAGTTAGTACAACAGCATCTTCAGAGAGCTCAGGTTAAGATGAAGCATGCTGCTGATTCTCATCGTTCATTCCGCCAATTTTCTGTGGGTGATTCAGTTTATCTCAAATTTCAACCATATATACAAACTTCTTTGGCCAATCACTCGTCCAACAAACTTTGTTTTCAATACTTTGGGCCATTCACCATCACTGCCAGGATCGGTTCAGTTGCTTACAAATTGGCATTACCATCATCAAGCTCTATTCATCCAGTTTTTCATGTGTCACAGTTGAAAAGAGCAGTCTCTTCATCTCATCAGGTATCAACTGAACTTCCAAACCCTGATATGCAGTTGCAGGTGCCTATCAAAATCCTGGATCGCCGCTTGCACCATCACTTGGATCAAGTTCAACCTCAAGTGCTAATCCAGTGGTCCAATCTTCCGTTACAACTCTCTACCTAGGAGAATGAAGCTGCCTTGCGTCAAGAATTCCCACGGGCACCGGCTTGGGGACAAGCCGTTTCTCAAGGGGGGGGAGATTGTCACCGCAACTGATCGGGAGTCGCCGCCACCTGTTGGGCTGAAGGAAGGCAAAAGAGCTACAAGGCCCAACTCTCGCTATGCTTGGGCCCGAATGGGAAATGTATTAAATAGAGGCCCATGTAACGGGCGAGTGCGGATGCATTCTGTAAAAGGGAAGTGAGGAGGAGAGAGGAGGGGGGAACTGGATCACGAACAGAGGAACCCAGCCGGAGGCTTGGGCGGCGGCGGCGTCGGCTTGTTGCCGGCGACCGAATACCAGTACACTCTACCTTACACTTCTCGTTACTTAGATTCCGGTGACACCTTGCTTGATTCCTCGCTCTAGCGGTGCACTGGTGCAGGCGGACGCCAGTGACGTAGGCAGGCAGCTTGTATGCATCATGCATGCATGGTCCCATATGTCATCAGCTCATCTTGCTTGTTTTTTTTTTTTACTTCTTCTTCTCCTTTTTTTGCATGTATAGGATGCATGAGACAACTTGCATAGAAATAACAAAGTAATGACCATGTAATGAATGGTACGTCAATTCGGTGCTCCATCTATATACATACACGTATATATGTATAAACAAAACAGAAGATGAATGGGTTGTTTTTGTCTGCTGCTGAGATTAGCAGATGGATAGTTCTAGCTGCTTGTCTGCTGAGAAAGAGTCATTGCCATGCGAGTTGTGATCTCCTCCCGTTGGGTTTTTGTCCTGGTGCTATCCTTGAAGCCCATGGAATCATGTGACCGGATCGGAGGTGGGAGTGCATGTGTCGCTGGTGGGCAGCAGGATATTCCTAGGTGCCTGGTTCTTGTCTGGACTCTACGAGCAACTGCAGAGTAACTTGTTCCAAGTACTACACAGAGATTCCATACGATATATAATGAAGACACGGGCCGCAATCTGCATATAAATAAAGTTTAATTATGTGAAAAATTGACTTGTTCGTACTACTACTAGTAGTACACACCACAAGCTTCACACATACTAGTAACGAAATGAAGAGTTCACGCTCACACATGGAACATGCGCACAAGTGTACAAGCAGATCGACACAATCACTAGCTAGTTTTTGTTTGGTGTGGTGTGGTACAGAACTGTGTATAAACCTTGTTCTTTTTTTTCCCGTCGTGATGTGAGATGCACTGATACGTACAGATAGAGTTGGGGACTGCTTTTAAACACAAATCAGAAACTGAACCGAACCGAGCCGATCCAAAAAGTTCAAACTGTCAGTGTACATACATCTTTACTTCTTTATACTGACGGGTCTTTTTTGCTGCCGCCAACGCCAGTACAAATTATATATCTCTACTCAGTTTAGTTATTTGGCCTTATTTTTTTTAATTTGGTTCTATGACCTCAAATCAAATTTTATTTAGATGTATGGCCTTCCGTCCATTCAGGCATGTAACGGTGTTAACTCGGGTGGTAAAAAGACCATATTACCCCTGGCAGAAAAAAACTAGAGTTTTATTTGTTTATTATATATTTTTTGCACATTGATATATTTATATTTATATATGTGTGGTTATGTGAAAATTAATTATATGTTGTACCGTGACAATTTGATATATATAAATATGGATATATCAATGTACAAGAAAATATACAATAAACAAATAAAACTTTGGTTTTTTCTGTCAGGTGTAATATGGTCTTTTTACCACCCGAGTTAACACTGTTATATGTCTAAATGGACGGAAGGCCATACACCTAAATAAAATTTGATCTGAGGCCATAGAACTAAATTAAAAAAAAATAAGGCCAAATACCTAAACTGAGTTTTTTTCAGGGCATACACCTAATTCTCCCATCTATATATATACTAGCGCTTCTCTATAAGCCTACCATTAGTACAGATCGGATTTACACCGGTAATCTGTACACTAGCGGTAATATAACCTTAAGAAAATCACTAGTAAAGATGTATACACTTACACCACAATTTCATTTCGATCTACTAGAGAGTACTAGCACCTATTCTTATGATTTCCGGTGGAAAAATCACAAAGCATCAGCAAAAACCGTTTCTGTACTAGTGTTTGGTATTTTTTAAAATCACAAGCATTAGTGTTTGGTATTTTTTAGTTTTCCAGGTTTTGATTCAATTTTAGTATCTGAGATCTTCGACTATAAATATGTATCTGTCCCAGAATAGGTGTCTATTTTAATAATAAATGTCAAGTATTCTTGATTCCATATATACATGTATAAATATGTGGAATAGGTGTCGTTCTTGCTTCATGAGAAGTCAAACGCTTTTAGCTTTGAGCAAATATATATAAAAAAATATTAATATTTATATTTCGCAAGTAACACTGAGTAGATTAGTGAAACTATTTTCATAATCAATTTATTTGGAAATGTAAACGTTGTTAAAAAATTTTCTATACCAACCTAGTCAAACTGGCACGAATAGTACAGTAGCAGACACTTGGAAGTAGTATATTTGATCTGTTTACATGCATAAAATATGTGTAGTTATTTTTTCAAAAAAAAGTTATTTTTTTGGCGACATAGTACAGAACTATTTAAACCGCTTAACTCGATCTATTTAAAGGTCTAAACAAATTGCTATCATATCGTTTGTCAATATTAAACTTTTCCCTAAACATAAAACAAACGCTTTGCAAAAATCAGAGTCATCATTCCGGTATACCACGTGGAAAGAATTTTGCAGAAGAAATTAAAGGACAGACGCCGGATGGGACATGCAATTGTTGATAAAAAACCGTTGTTGCACAGTTGCGTCCCTTGAGGATGTGTACGGCCGTCGGAAAAAAAAAACAAGATGACTTATAACTATACTCCCCTCATTATATATATAAGCTAACTATAACTCTATTATTAATAAGGCTTTTTGTCTTCCGAATATTACTGTTTCATAAATTACAGAAAATAAGACCCTAATATATATAGTTAGCTGCAAAATAAAGAAAAGAAGAAAAGAGAAAGGAAAAAAACTAGGAATCTCATATTGTTGTGGATACATAAAGTCTGAAGTGGTCATATATATATGCATGCTAATAAAAGCCATGCAAAATTATGTGAGCGTCTCTACAGGAAGAGCCCAAGAGAAAAGCGCGCCAAAACTGACATGCGTCCGGCCTTTTTGTAATTCCAGTTGTCCGTTCTTGTTGTAAAAGCAAAAACATGTGAAGTCATCCTTCCACAGCATGAGTTCGCAGTGATCAGACTTTTGTAGCCAGGAGGCAACCTTCGCTGTTTACAGGCACACGGAGCTCTCATCATATCAAGAGTGAAGAAGACCTGCGATGCTGGGAGTTTGAAACGCACACTGACCAAGTGACCAGCATGCAGGACTACTTTTCAAGCCATGCGACTGCGAGCTAGCTGTGTGACAACTCACGTGTTTTGAACCCATGTACACACATTCTGAAAAACATGGGAGGAAACCTAGCTTGACAGCTACGTAGCATGGCCGGCCGTGTGTTGTGTTGTGTCGTTGCCTATTCGTCCAGGAAGAGGCCGGCTGCGCGGAAGATTCTGAAACATCCATCTCAAACGCCAAAACTAGATGGCCGTCATTTTCTGTGTTTTTCATGTGTGGGGAAACTGGCTATGTAGTGAGTAATGCAAAGTTTTTAAGTTTAATATTCTGAGGCGCCATGGCTTGAAATGACAAGAGTGATAGACGAGACCATATATATGCCACGCGTTCAGTTAGTCAGAACTGCTACTCATCAGTAAGAAAATAGCTGAATTTTACATGTGTAGTGTATTTGAGTGGAAGGCGCCGGTGGATCTCGGAGACTATTTTCTGCTAGTGACAAATCTGAGCTGGCAAATGCGACGACTGCTGAGCAGCAGCAAAATACGACTGCCATAAATGACTAGTGTACGCGACAGCGTAACTAACGAGCTATACTTTCTGTAGTGCATGTTTCCATCTTAATTTCCATGCACATGCTGTACAGATTGACCTGCTTGTATAATAGTGATAGTAACAGTGAGATGAACTTATCATCCTCGATCAACTTAATAGGCTCTTCGCTGTGTGCAGTGAACATGCTTTTGGTCCATCCTTCAAAACGAGAACCTCAGGCCAATAACTCTAAACACAATGTGTTTTAGAGATCGACCGTATCAATGGAGATCTTCATCGTCAAACATAAGTGCCTATATATCTTCTATAGGCTTATTAGAGATTAGTTTGGTGCATATGGGCGGTGTTTCTTCTGTTTTTTTTTGTTTGCTCTTTATGAGCTTGTTCCTATCACCCGGAGTTTGGATCTGTAACAAGGGATCATTAAATGCATGAATTATGCATATAGACCAGAATAAAAAAATTGTTTAAAAACTTGTGTTGGTGTCATTTCTGGTTTTTTATTACTTCTCTGTTGCGTGAGATTACTGCATTTCCATTACCACCGCCACTACTAATTATGAACTTGTGGCTGAATTTGCTAAAATTCAGGTGGCTGAATTTTAGTTTCCTTCTAGACGACGATTATTGCATATATGTTATATTAAAATTACAAAAAATTATTGAGAATAAAAAACCCATTAGACCAACCCACAAACCTGACAAAATCTGATTTGTGTTAGCACAAAGACAACTAAGAACTTACTCCCTCCATCCCAAATTATAAGACATTCCAAAAATTTTGGAGAGTCAAAGTTTTTAATTTTGACTAAAATTATAGAGAGAAACATAAAGATTTTTAACATCAAATATATATATTATAAAAATATAACTAATGAAGAATCTAATTGTACTTAGTTGATATCATAAATATTATTATCTTATTATATAAATTTGGTCAAAGTTGAAAAACTTTGACTCTCCAAAATTCTTGGAATGTCTTATAATTTGGGATGAAGTACAATAATTTATATAAAAAACACAAGGACAAAATTTTAATATGTTATGACACAAAGACATCAAATAAGAAATCATAAGAGTAAATAATTTACTTGTACTAATTGGTGGTACAATAGTATTGCCTGAAATCACCTTAAAGTCCAGGCACCTAAAACATAGAAGAAGTGGAAAATATAACACCTTTCAATAAATACATTGTTTATGAACGTCGCCCTTCAAATTGTTGGTATTTCTATCATCAATCGTCGTCGTCATGACTCATGAGTACCATCGGAATGGGCCCTCTTAATTAACACAAGTGGTCAGTAGACCCAATACAAATCACCATCCAGGATAGTAGCACAAAATGGGCTTACTTTGTTGGGCTTTATCTAACTATGAAATAGCTAGATTGTTCTTTTTTTTTTCTTTCTGTTTTGGTCGTCGCGGCAGCTCGGCAACTGAGATTGCCCATTGGACCGAGCTAAATTCCAGAGCACAACTTTTTTTTTTCTTTTGAGATGTCCAGAGCATAAATAAGTAAAAGACAGAAACGGCCCATGAACAACACCCTGGCAAAAAAAGAAAGGGCAAATGATCATCGCCCTTAATAATTCCCAAATAGCAATATCTGACAGACAAAAAACGACTAATAAGTTGAGAAAATTACTCGATTAATGAATATAATTTGCATTGTAGAGCTAGGATCATGGAGCATTGTCACGATACAACCTTGAAACCAAATGGGGGCCGGGCAGCAATTGCTCTCGACAAGGCCCCAAGTAATACAGGAGTAGGTAGCAGCACTGAGAACCAGTCTCACGTACCCAGATCTCTTGCTTCTAGTATCTTCTAGAACCTCCTGGTGTCTTCCTCCTAGCTCCTACTACCCTGCTTGCTGTTTGTTATTGCAGAAGTGGTTAAAGGTTGCTAACAAGCATATGCTTAAATTTTCTTTAATACTTTTCATGTATATTATCTTAAATTATTTGGTCAACATACAATAGTTATATATTTTCATATTATATTTATTTGATGTCGTAAATCTTTATATTTTTTCTATAATTTTGGTCAAACTTAAAAATATATTTGACTCTCTAAAAAATTTTAGAATAACTTATAATTTGAAATGGAATGAGTAATAGATAACTAGATAACAGCAGGTTCATCTCCTAATCAGCAGCTACATCTATGTACTGCTCTTCCTTCCTCATCAGGACAATCTTCTGCTTCCACTGTTCTTGGCTGCCATTGATGGACATGGACCCGAGCCGTCTGCGTCTTGTGCATCGCCATCATCCAGTCCCTTGTACCTGTACCATTTGGCGCATGCGAGGAACACGAAGAAGTTGACCGCACCGATGAAGGCGATGAGGAAGTAGAACCAGTCCAGCTTCCCCCTGTTGAGGTCCTCGGCGAGCCACCCGTCGTCTCCGCGCACGGCGGGGTCGGCCGTCGCGCGGTGCACCGCGACGACCAGCAGCCCGCTGAGGTACAAGGACAGCGCCAGGCCGGTGAAGAGGAGCGACCCGGCGACGCTGCGCATGTTCTCCGGGAACTGCTTGTAGTAGAACTCCGTCTGGCTCACCTGGTTGAACGCCTCCGAGAGGCCCAGCGCCGCCAGCTGCGGCACCAGCCAGAACGCCGACGCCGGCGACGACACGAGGGTGCTGCCCGTGCCCGACGGCGGCTCATCTCCGTTCGCCGCCGCCGCCTGGAGCCCGAGCACGGCGAGTGCGAGCTCGCGCCGGCGCTGCTCCACGACGCCGGCGATGAGCATGGCCACGACGGAGAGCACCATGCCCACGCCCATGCGCTGGAGCAGCGTGGCGCCGCCCTCGACGCCCGTGAGCCTGCGCAGCCACGGCACCACGAGGCGGTCGTAGAGCGGGATCCACACGGTGAGCGCCAGCATGGGGAAGATGGTGAACGACGCCGGCGGCACCTCGAAGCCGCCGGGGCCGAGGCGGCGGTCGGACTGCGCCGCCTGCAGGACCACGTAGGTGTTGGTCTGCGCGAACGCGACGTAGTAGACGATGCAGGTGGCCCACACCGGCATGACGCGGAGCACGCACTTGGCCTCCTCCACCTCCTGCAGGCTGCACAGCCGCCACGGGTCCCTGGGCTTGGGGCCGCCGCCGCCGTCGACCTCGCTGTCGAGCTCCACCACCACGGCGGCCTTGTCGAGGAACCTGAACTGGTCCGTGTAGGGGAGCCTCGACACGAGCTCGCTCGCGTGGCGCGTCCTGAAGAGGGACGCCGCGGGGTCCTCGGGCGCCGGGACGCGCCGCTTGCGGGCCGCCGCGACGGCGACGCGGAGGACGCTAGCCAAGGGGATCCCTTCGGGGCGCACGCGGACGTAGATCCCCGCGCCGGCGAAGAAGAGCACGCAGGAGGCGAGCATGAGCGCCGCGGGGATGGCGAACCCGACGCACCAGCTCACGTTGCTCTGCACGTAGATGATCCCCGTCGACGAGCCCACGACGGCGATCGTCAGGGTGAAGTAGTACCAGTTGAAGAAGCTGTCGATGCCGCGGCGGCCGGACTCCGTGCGCGGGTCGAACTGGTCGGCGCCGAACGGCAGGCTGCACGGCCGGATGCCGCCCGCGCCCGCCACGATGAACAAGAACGACAGCGCCAGCACCGCGAGCTGTGCCTTGCTCGCGCCCGCGCACTGCCGCCCGCCCACTGCGCCGCCGCCGCCGCCGCCGCCGCACGGCGGTGGGTGCAGCGCCGGCACGCCGGCCGTCAGCGTCAGGATGACCATGCCCTGCATGCATGCATGCATGCATGCCGTCCGAGATCAGAACCGCACCAAGATTTCAGCAACGAACTCTAACTGCAAATTGATCGGTCCAGTTCGTTGGTTGGGATGCCGGTGCCTTACGTACGGTGAGTGTCGCGACGCAGCCGAAGCCAACGGTGGCGTAGCGGCCGAGGCAGAGGTCGGAGGCGAACGCGCCGAAGACGGTGGCGAGGTTGGTGGTGCCGCCGAACACGTTGAGCGCCACGGCGGCGCGGACGCTGGTCATGTGGAAGACGGAGGTGAGGTACACCATCAGGTTCGCCGCGGTGCCGATGCTGCCCAGCTTCTCGAACGTCTCGTTCCCGATCACGAACGGCATCGCCTTCCACCCCCGGTACCGGACCTCCCGCTCCCGCGCCCGCGCCGCCGTCGCGGTGGCGTCCAACGACAACGGGTCGCAGTGGTGGTCTGTGCCGTCATCGTCGACCGCGAGAATGGTGTCGCCGCCGGGGTGTTCGCAGCCGGTGCGCGGGACGGAGGGGCGCGCCATCTATCGCCGCAGTTCTTGCGGCGCGACACACGTGGCGGCCGGAGGCGGTGTTGAATTGCTTGACCGTCCGAGGAGAGCGCGTCAGCGCGGCAACGGCAAGGAATCTCGCGCTGTAGACGGGACCTGGAGAGTCAGCGTTTCGGCGGCACTTATACAGAAGACTGACAGGTGGGACCAACAAGAAGGTAGAGGGTTTGGGCTGAGTGGGCGTTGCTGCCAGCTCGTTCAACAAGATTTCTGTTAAGACTCTTTTTTGTAATTCTGTTGGGAGATTTTTCCTTTTTTCGCAACATACTCCAATAACAGTAGGAGGGTGTTTGGTTCCCACCCCCTAGAGTTTAGCCACTAAAGTTTAGTCACTTTTAGCCACTAAAGTTCCAAACACCCCTACTAAAAGTCACTTTTAATACTACAACTCTAGTCATCTCCACTAAACTTTAGTGGCTAAACTCTAGGGGGTGAGAACCAAACACCCCCTAAGTAGTTTTCAGGGGCAACAATATAATTCAGAAACAAACAACACATGCTATTATGACACGCCCAGAGTGGTTTTGGTTTACCTTTGTTTTAAGTTACACTTATCTAATTTTCACGAGTCTGAATAAATATGTACCAAAATCTACAACAGCTAGTGACGGAACTAGAAATTTCGAGTAACGAGGGTCGGCTAAACATGGTTGATCCCATAAAATATATTCTTTACTTTTAAAAATAATTGTAATCATGATTTTAAAATTCTCAAAGGTAACTAATAAACTCTAGGTGGTGAGAACCAAACACCCCCTAAGTAGTTTTCAGGGGCAACAATATAATTCAGAAACAAACAGCACATGCTATTATGACACGCCCAGAGTGGTTTTGGTTTACCTTTGTTTTAAGTTACACTTATCTAATTTTCACGAGTCTGAATAAATATGTACCAAAATCTACAACAGCTAGTGACGGAACTAGAAATTTCGAGTAACGAGGGTCGGCTAAACATGGTTGATCCCATAAAATATATTCTTTACTTTTAAAAATAATTGTAATCATGATTTTAAAATTCTCAAAGGTAACTAATAAACTCTAGGTGGTGAGAACCAAACACCCCCTAAGTAGTTTTCAGGGGCAACAATATAATTCAGAAACAAACAGCACATGCTATTATGACACGCCCAGAGTGGTTTTGGTTTACCTTTGTTTTAAGTTACACTTATCTAATTTTCACGAGTCTGAATAAATATGTACCAAAATCTACAACAGCTAGTGACGGAACTAGAAATTTCGAGTAACGAGGGTCGGCTAAACATGGTTGATCCCATAAAATATATTCTTTACTTTTAAAAATAATTGTAATCATGATTTTAAAATTCTCAAAGGTAACTAATATGAAAATAGTGATAAGTTAGCATAGCTATAATTTTTTATTTAAACACCTATTACATTGGGCTAATTATTTATGATCCGTAGCATACAGGCCATCAGTCAGTGTATTTATTGTTGATTTTACTATAATATCTTTCTTCTTTTTTAAAAAAAATAATATCAAATGTCTTCTTTTAAGTTAGTGCTCTCATTAGAGTGAGTATGTTAACACTAGGTGAAAAAAAGTTGTAGCACATAGATGTGAAGTGACATGACAAAAAAACTTGGAAGTCTGGGAGGTAGTAAAATAATAATTGTATTTACTGTACTGCTTATGTATCTTCTTTGGAATTAAACGGGGTTAAAAAAATTTACACGGTGTTACGGGGGCATGGCCCCTGTTGGCTACCCCTGGTTCCGCTACAAACAACAAACTAGTTTCATTTAATCTACCATACAATGTAACTTGAGATTGGATTTATTTGGTATATACTCCCTCTGTATCACAAATAGAAGACGTTTAGAACAGCGACACGGTCTTCAAAGCATAACTTTGACAATTTATTTCTTTAAAAATATTTGTTGTAAAATGGTATATATATACTTTTATGAAAATACTTTTCAAGATAAATTTACGTGCCACATTAGCAATATCACCTTTAAAGTCACTGCAAAATTTCAAGAGGGATAATTTATCTAGTTTTGAGATATAAGGTGCATATGTTGTTGTCTGGTATCGAGTTTAGGAGAGTTTTTCAAATTCAGCAACAAATTGAGGAGACAAAACAGACTTGACTCTAAATAATATAACCAGATTGGTATCGTGCAACAAACCCTGGGATGTTTGAACAAAGAGTTCAATGCAATGTATGGTGATTTGTTCAAACTTCGAGCTAGTACCGAAACCTTTCGATGAAATTCTGATCGAAACATGCCCTCTAGATACTCTATTTTAGTATTATATGACTGTCCAAATCAAGTTTCTTTTAAATAACAGAACAGTTTCAGCCTCTACCATACTGAGACGGTACACAACCGAGAGTCAAAACAATCTGAAGCCATAATGCTCAAACTCTTACATTCAAGATAGGAAATAAAACCAACAAAACAAGAACAAAAGCAAAAAGTTTCAGTCCACCAGAGAGAACGACTAAAAGCTTAGAAAAGAACCAAAATTGCGCTTCATTTCGATTCAGATCAGAATTTTGGTACTAGAACAAAAGCAAAAAGTTCAGTCCACCAGGGAGAACTACTAGTATTAAAACTCTTACTTTTGAATAATGAAGATTTTATAGTAAGAAATGAAACCAAATAGAAACCATGGCACATGGCAGCCCACATCCGCAAGAACATAGTTTGGGGCCGGGTAATCAGAATACAAGAACCAAGAATATACATGGATTTACATATGGTGGGTGGAACTAAGGTAAATGGATAACAGTGCTAACTAGAAGAGATAGATATTAAATATCAGAAATTATAAATAACTTTGCTCTCATCCAATGCTTTCTGAAACTGGAAGAAAGATATAGCTATCGCAGATTATAAATAACCTTGATCATAACATTAACTCATGGGTTCTCACTCCAATCAAATGTTGTGATCTCGCCTTCTGAGCTTCGTCTCCTTTTACGAACTATGTATTGCCTTGCAGCCTCGTGGTTCACATGAAAAATGAATTTCAGGTTCCTTATCTGTAGGTAACAAAAAAAAACACCTTTGTAAGAGTTCAAAATACTACCTTATCAGTGAAATAAGTAGGGTAGAAGCATTAGTTCAAACCAAACCAAATCAACCATAACTAGTAGCCATTATTACATTACCTAGATCCAATTGCTAAGCATTACTTCTCCCGTCCCAAAATATAAGCATTTCTAGGTTTAAGTCAAACTATACTAAGTTTGACCAAGTTTACAGAAAAAGAACAATAAATTTTACAATATCATGATGGCATCATTAGATCCATTGTGACATATTTTTGTAGTTTACTTCTTTGATGTGATAGATGTAATTACTCCTCTTTATGAACTTGGTCCAACTTAGAATAGATTGACCTAAACAAATCTAGAAATGCTTATATTTTGAGACAGAGGGAGGAGTACTATCTATGAATCCCAAATAGAAGTTTCACTCTGGTTCCAGTGACATTTCATTCAAATATGAGCCAATAGGTATCGCAAATGAAAAATCCTGGTTTAACTCCAGATTAATTCACAATAGCTGAGTGGCATCAAATATTCAATAAGTTGCAAAAGGATAGCATACTTTATCTTTCCAGCTACAACTCACTTTCTTTATTAGCGTTTCCTAAGCGAGTAAGCGCCTTATGCAGTTACAAAGATAGGTGCACTCATATCATGCGTGATGTGAACTAAGGAACCACAAATGAAACAGTAGCTAGTGAAGTAACCATACTCTCATCCAACTATGTCTGAACTGATAATGAATGCTTGATTACTTCAATTTTATGGTACAATATGAAAGCACATTTTTCATACAAATATGCACAGTTCTACAGCCAGTTCGAAGTGCCATTAAAAAAAGGAACCAGTCCATAGAATTAAACAGGGCATAGATATTTAGTACAGGGCAGTCATTTGGAACTCCTAGTACAAGAAGAAAGAAAGGATTGGAAGGCCATACCTCAATTAAAGAGTCTGACATTAAGTTGATACGTTTACTGCATGGTACTTCTTTGCTATTCACGAAAATTGAACACTTTCCAGTATTGCTTATGTAGAAAGATGCATCATCGTCCATCTTAATAACTGCCTGCATATCCAAAATACAGAATTGCAAGTAAAAGGTAAGCTAGCACATTAATAACTGAACATCATAATTTGGCGGCAGTAAGTAAAAGGTAAGCTAGTACACCATTGCTGATTCCTGGTGTACTCTCTCTTTCAGGAAGCGATACATAGAACTATGTAAATGTGTAAATTCTTCCCATACTTCCCGACCAAGCATCCAACTGATGTAGGTTGCCAAAGTCAATTGCAATGATATGCAAATAAAGCAGGCGGGAAATTCCCCAATTGAATTTTTTTAAAAAATAATAACAATTTGGTGGCAGCGAACAGACTAGAATGCATGCAGTATGTGCCCTCCTGTTCCTTTGGGATTTGTGAGTACCAAGCAGAACAACCTCATCAAGTGGCTATAGCCATGTCAACAAGCAGCAGAACCAAATTGGCAAGTGGGTATAACCATGTCAAGAAAAAAGATAGTGCAATGGAAGGTACAGAAGCAGAGAAATGATTAAGAAAGGACCATGTTGCATGCTTAAGCAAGAAAATAAAAATGAAATCCTTAGCAGTGAGCTCAAGCTTATTAACAAAAAGGGAAAATTCTCCTGAGAAACATAATAAGGAACTCCTTGCAGTTTAATGCTTCCATCAAACTAAGGTTGTTTTGCAAATAACTCATAAAAAAGGCAAGCAAGTACCTGTCGACGGGATATTTTGTTTGCCTTCCCTTCTTTACACAAATCGATATCAACATGTACTTCTTCTGTTTCTCTCCCAAGACTTGCCTGCATTAGAATAGGACCAAGCAAAGTTTTACAAGATGGCATAAAAATGATAAAGAAGTGTGTTTTAAAAGCATATCAGTGGTAGAAAAGGTTTTAGCCTGCAAGGTGACATTCTGTTTTGATAGTTAAAGACTGTATTTAAGAATTCATCAGGCAGTAAAATAATAAAACAGGTGAGTTTGACAACCAATAATTAAGTGCTGTCTCTTGTCAACAACAACAATTGATGTAAATAGAAATGCTTAAGCACTTCAATTTTCACAACAGGGAATACACCCATGGGATTAATTAATCATTAGTTGTTCCCTCTATTTAGGAGTATATATTCCCCTCTTTGGACATGACATATCTATAATATGAATAAACAAGTTTGACTATAATTAGTAGTAAAACGTAGGTAAGAAGTACAAACTATTAACTTTTGGAAGTCCTCATAACAACTCTAATGGTATTATTATCATGTGGCAGAACGTGTATTTTAAAAATTTAAGGAGTATAATGCAATGAAGATTCACAATATCATTGCTTAATATTACCTCAGGCTCTCTCATGTAATATTTCAGGTGTTGGCCATAAAGAATTGCGAAAGCACCCTTAGAAATGATAGATCTGTTCATATAAGAGCAGGCGCCTTTCTCTAATCTTATCAAATCCTTCCTGCTTTCAGGATACTGAAACCTTGAAACTGATCATACAAATAGCACAAACAGAAAAATGTAGTATTAAGGTTCACTAAGAGCATAAAAGATAACAACAGGACCGATCAAAAAATATTTAACAAAGATGAACATTGGAATATCAGGTTCATATGCATTTACCTTCCGGTTGGATGAAGTCAGATTCTTGATCCCATGGAATCAGGTCCAGATCAAGTATCTGCATTTTTTTTAGAAAGTCAGAAGCACCAAGGCATGCAAAGCCATGTCTATACTCAATGAAGAAAAGAACTATATGTACCAGTGCTTCTAGGTCAAAATAGTTTGGAACACTAATCTCACTGTCAGATCCTTCCGCTTGGCCCGTAGTTGAAATGGTTGCAACAGGGTCATGAAATTCTGTATCTGGCAATGCAGAAGCCAACTCACAGCTTTGGATAGCAGTTTGACAGCCTATTCCGAGCTTATGAGCGATAAACTTGCAATAACTTTGATTGGACACTTGAATTGACTTATCCGAAGTCAAATTCTGTAAACCATAACAACTATCATGTTTAATGAAACTACAAGTTTTTTCTTCACCTCCATCAACAGAATACAGTGCTGAAATACACGTGTTTTCATTGTTACCACCAAAGTTACCCTGCAGGCCAGGTGGCAGCTCATTTCCTACAGCACAACCTTCCTTAAGAGGCACCATATTTGCATTTTGCTCTAGGATGACTGATTCCAGATTAACTGGTGGTGGTGGTGACGAAGGTTGGCCATTTTCCATATTTATCAGTTTGGCAACCAAACGTGCATCATGCTGAGCATCCTGGTCGAAGGTAGAAGTGGGTTCTAAAGTGGTCTGACCAGATATAGGTATACAATCATTGATAGGGATATAAGAATCTTCTTTGTTCAACATGCACTTGACATAATGTTCAGAAGAAAGCACTTCTGATGAAGCAGGTATACTGTCTACTCCAGAAACATCTGCTACATTTGGTTCCTTTTGGATAGGATCTATATGGTCATCACAGTTGGTTGCATCAGGGGGGTGAGGCACTAAATCTTCCTTATTTGTCCCCAGTGCACAATCTAGGAAAAGATCACTGCTGAGAAGCTCAAGGTCTTCTTTCTGACTGAAATCCTTTAAGTGGGAATGCATGAATCCACCTTCTGGCACCATTGCACTGCCTAAAACAGAATCACATACTACACTATCCAAATTTGCCTGAAATGCAAGTGAATCAATGTTATTTGTTTCCATTTTCTTGTCATCAGAAAGCATAAGAGTTTTTCCTTCAATTTTATGCATATCTGTCAGCATATCAGATGAATTGACACCCTGAACCTTACTCCAAGTAGGAATGCTAGGTTCCTGAAGACACCACTTTTGACTAATTGCTTTGAACGAGCCTGGTTCAAGAAATCTTCCTGTGGTATTCCCAGAGAATTGGTCAAGATTTACACCATCGTGATGAATGCCCAGTAGAGCCTTGGATCCTCTAGCTCCACGGTGAAACTGATCAGTAACATCTGACCTATTATTTGTAGATATTACATTACTTCCACTGGTCTGAGGATCCTTCTGCATGTCGCCACAGCCATATAGTTTGTGTACATCTGAGTAGCCATGTGGGCTTTCATGGTTGGTATTTCCATCTATTACCATGCTGCTATCAGAGTTAGAATGCTCTGTATGAAATGAGTATTGCCCACTACCATTGGAATGTACATGTTTTCTCTTAGCACCGCATCCACCTACAAAATCATAGCCACCTACAACAGCTCCTGATGGATCAACTTTGTGCAACAAATGATGGTCTCCACATGCACAACCACCACCATCAACAGGATTACATGAGCAGGGTGCAATACTATAACAAAAATCAGCAGATAAACATGGCTCATGGTGAATTCTCTTTCTCATTGCATAATAGTGATTCTTTACACTATCTATCTTCCGCTTGTACAGGGAAAAACATTTTGCCTTTGGGTTGAAAAGCTTGGATGCTTTAGCAGGATTGGAAGCTGAAAGCTCCGCCTCAAACTTGGCCATGCGAGCGGATGCTTGAGCTGATGTCTCCGAGTCATATAGCAATGAATACCAGCGATCCTGCAGTTCTAGAAGGGTGAATTTATGGGAGAAGCATACAGCTCCTTTAGCCAATGATTCCAATGAAGCACCAGCCTACAGGAATAAGACAGAGAAATTAACAGGGTACAAAAATGATACTACTCACATATAGTAAAAGAAACTTAATCCTCACAATATTTGCAAGCAGTTAGTTCTACTGATCATCATTACCACCGTTACTATTTTTTGCCCTAACATATCAAATGTGCAGATCAGTCAACTTGGTTCAATATTAAATTTAAAGCAGTGTATATTGAGTGTTTTTTAGACATTTGAATTTATAGTCCAAGTTTTCATTTGCCCACAGTAAAAGGTATACATTCTAGTTGTGATCATCGTGATTTTCTTTTGGATTCGCTTTGCGTACATTATTAAGTCAACTTGTTTTAGAAGACAAGATGAAGCAGCTAGGATGCAGTGTGAGAAATTGGGATCATAAAAATAATCCCACAGATAACGATGTTTGAACATGGAATTCAAACCATGTCATACCAATTTTACAATGACATGGCTAACTAACATGACTCATTAGCTTTGGCTCAAACAATCATAAAACAATACCACCACTGCTTTGTGTCATGGCCATGCATAAATCACTAGGTTCTACAACCAACCTTGATATATATGGCACAGAGTCACTGCAGCGGCAATCCTCACGCAACATATAACCATTCAAAATCCAAATTAATGAAATGATGTAAAAAACAAGAGTCAAATCCTTATTGTGATGCCAGTTCATGGAGCTAGGAGTAGCATCAGTGTAGGCACAAGATGTTGGCGCGATATTGTCATAGGTAAGAGGGCTAACTAGATTGCACTCCGAGTTTCTGTGAATTTTCTGTGGGAGTTTACTAAACTATGATTCATGAATACACAAGGAAATTGGAAGTACTCAAATCGTCATTTACACATATGAAGATAAGCAATTTATTTAGAACTGCAGCTCTTGAGTAACACATAAAAATAAAATCGGGCACACAAAATATGGCTCAAGTGTACACTAGTTACGGGGGCAGTTTCTGATGGTTTCTTTGATTCAACGAACTTTGAATGCCATAAAGAAGATTTTTGACAAGTAGATCATAATAGTCCTACATACCACTAATGTCAATTCAAAAAATTGTTAACAGCTGACTGGGTGCTACAGTGAAAATTCAGCACTGGGCTCCAAACCTGAAACCAGACACATGGTAATACACTAATACAACATTCGAGATGAGAAGTAATGAATAGACAGAATTAAATCAAATACACCAGTACCACGACACTTCTCTATCAAGCAGAGACACCGATAACTTTTCAACCTTTTGATGATTATTAATTATTATTAAATGCAACTACAGGAGAATAATTGTTTCACAAATAACATCAGTGTAAGTTGATCCTAACATCAGTATAAGTTGATCCTAACATCAGTATAAGTTAGTTAGGAGTAGTGGCGTGGATTTGGTGGTTGCTCGCCATCATGGTCCAATGCTTTGTTTCCGAACTTTACTCCTATTAATGAAACACGGGTGAATGGCCCAATTACGGAAAAAAAAAAGTTGATCATTGCAGTGAAGGGAATTGACTTGAAGAATTTAAGGTGTGTTCCTACGTTGTTCACTTCTGCTAACATGAATTCAGGTATGTGGTGCGGCGACATTGTTCAACAAGGATCTCAAATCCTCTGCACGGATGCTGAAGCCACTAAATCCGGTAGCTAGGCCACTGAGTAACATGAACCACACACGAAATTCAGCAGCAAGCAACAAGGAGAATTTACCAGTTACAGAGCGAGTAGCGCGAACCAACAGAACACTCGGATAAGGCGGCGTTTCAGCAACCCAGGTGCCCCGGTGTAAAACAAGCGATCGTATTCACAAATTTCTAAGGCGGCGTTTCTCCACTTAGAAGAGTGTTGCCGTTGCGGACGGAGGAGACGATCGTATTCACAAATTTCCGCCGAGCAATCAACCCAAAGAAAGACACACAAGCGAACCCGAAATTCAGCAATACTAGAAACCAGATGAACCACGGATCGGGCGCGATGGAGACGACGACGGCGGAGGACTATCCCGGGACGGGGGCGCCAGCGCCATGTCCGGCGACGCGCGCGGCCGCCGGCCGAGGCGGGAAGTTAGCGGAGCAGCACCGGAATTCCGCGCCGGCAGGAACAGAGCAGCGCGTGCGCGGCGGGCTCGGACGGAGGGAGCGTTCCGGGGTAGTACTTTGCGGGGGTGTCGAAAGGGGGGGTGGTGCTCGGGTCAGGTACTGCGGAGTAGATTACCTCGACGGCGTTCTTCAGGAGGACGTCGTCCTCGGCGGTCCACCCCGCCGGCGCGGACGAGGCGGCTGCCATGCCGCCCCCGGCGTGCCTGGAGGGAGGCTTTGTGGAACGGGCCAATAGGGCCGGAGCGGCGCGATCAGTTGAGGAGGAGATAATTGCTATTACAGGACTCTAAACATTGGGTTTCTCCCAAATAGGACTCCAAACATTAGTTTCTTCTAAATAGGACTTCAAACATGAACTATTGGCTATAATGACATTTTAAGTCTTTTAATCATGTTTTATATCTTAAATACATGTATATTTTCTCTTGATGACCACATTGCCCTTACATCGTCGATTCACCTTCTGTTCCCGACGTTCGCACTCCTCATATCCCGGCGACACCGCTCGCCGCCCATCGCACCACTTCCGCCACAGCCGTCCACCCTTCCCATCGGCGTCGCCCACCACACCACACTCACATGGCGGACTCCGCACCACACCATCTTGCTGCTGCTGCCTCTCCGCCCGACAGCCCTCCACATGCAGTACAATAGTTACAGGATCTGTCGAACTCTTGCGCTCCGTACCTCTCTCAGCACCTTGCAAAAAGGGAAAAGAAGAAAACACGAAAGGGGAAAAAAATAAAAGGCGAAATCTTATTGAAAGCACCGAGACGACGACGTACGACGACGCTGCCTGGAACGATCGAACAGCAAGTAAGGTACTGTATGATGCAGCAACATATTAAAAAAAAGAACAAGAAGAAGATGGGGTCGTCAGAGGTGCCGGCCGGTGAACAGCTCGCTGGGTGGACCGACCAACCAACCAACGGAGGATCGAGCGAAATCGATCAGAAGAACTCATGGATCAGGCGAGGCGGCGGTAGATGGTGACGCCGTCGGCGATGGCAAGCTGGCAGACCTCGACGCGCGGGTCAGCCGACAGCCAGACGTTGAGGTCCCTAATCGCCGCCGAGAACTTCTTGTCCAGGTCGTTCATGGGCGTCTCGGGCGGCAAGGCGACGGTGTCGGCCCAGAGCATGTTGTCTTAGACCCCTGTCTTAGACGATGGTGCCGCCGACGCGGACCAGGCGGAGCAGCTGCTCGTGGTAGCGCACGTAGTTGGGCTTGTCGGCGTCGACGAAGGCGAAGTCGAAGGCGCCGTGGCTGCGCTCGTCGGCGAGCATCGCGTCCAGGTGCTCCAGCGCATGGCAAGGTTGAGCATATATGAGGTTGATCCGCCGGTCCCTCCCTGCGTTGCGTGCTCCGGCTCTGTACTGTACAGGGACGCTGGTGACGGCGAGCGCGCACATCATCACGGCGGTGATCGGTTCCGGGGTGCTGTCGCTGGCGTGGGCGATCGCGCAGCTGGGGTGGGTCATCGGCCCCGTCGTGCTGCTGGCCTTCTCCGCCATCACCTGGTTCTGCTCCAGCCTCCTCGCCGACTGCCGTCCACGGCAAGCGGAACTACACAGCGGGGACTTGGGCGGCGGTTACGCTCGGGGGCCTGGAGGCCAGGGCCGGTGGTGGCCTAGAAGCCGCGATGGGCGCCAGGCGGTGTCGCAGGGATACGAGTGCGAACGTCGGGAAGAGAGGGTGAATCGATGATGTAAGGGCAATATGGTCATCAATAGAAAATACACATGTATTCCATGATTAAAAGACTTAAAATGTCATTATAACCAATGGTTCATGTTTAGAATCCTATTTGAGAGAAACCAATGTTTGGAGTCCTATTTGGGACAAGCCCAATGTTTGAAGTCCTATAATAGCAATTATCTCGTTGAGGAGGCGGTCGGGTCGAGTTTACGGAGGGCCAGCGTGGCGGAGGACTGGAGAGGAGGAAGCGAAGAAAAGGACGGGAGCGGCGGTGCGGAAGGGAAGGGCCCGAAGTGCCGAAGGGGAGGGGTGCTGCTGGTGCAGTGCAGTGGTGTGCTTCTGCCAAGTGCCAACGGCGAATTGCCACACCAGAGGCTACAGCTGCTGGCAGCACAACGGAGCAGCTTCCGTTCCAAGAAGGTGCGAGTGCGACGAGCGACGTCATTACGTCAAGCCCTGGTAGACGTGAGACGTTAGATGAGTTTCAGTGGAGTTTTCTACGGTTTCAATTCCAATTTAAAACCATAATATACATCAGCAAAATTGTTTAGTCGAAAGAGTATTTACGGAGAAAGAGAGAATTAGAGTCTTATTACTGAAGAAAATGAAATCCATCCATCAAGTTTATCAACACAAGGAAATGTAGCGAGACCTCTACCGATTTGTTTCGTTCTCATGTCGAGGATCTTCTGCGACATACGCAAACAATTATAAGCAATTACAAGTCTATATATTTCATATGTCACATTTGATCATAGCACCATATAACAATTAAATGTGGCTAGCCTATAAAACTCTGCACTGAGATCGACTATTTTATTTACTTGTAAAGTTAATGTAGCACTCTTGATAAATTTTGCATGGAAACTCTACGTTGAGATTATTGTTTAAATCCATCCAGCTACTAGTTAGTTTTTGTATATTGTCTGTATTAGATTTCTCAAACAGAAAGACATTGTTCTTAGTTTTTGTATGTTGTCTGTATTAGATTTCTCAAACAAAAAGACAGTGTTTGAATCCATCCAACTAGTAATATTGTTTGATTCAACTCATAATATTTAGCTTAATCTTTGAATTTAAGGCTTGTCATGTTATTTAATACATGTGATTTTACCGAGTTGGAATATGGTTGTACTAAATTATATATATATATTTTTTTGCTAGCATATCTTATGATAAAATTCTAGGTCCGCCACCGCGTGCTACCATCTTAGAACGCCCCTTGGCAAAGGGAGCAGATGGAGAGAGGGGGATGGGGAGGTCCGAGATTAGTGGAAGTGGAGCATTGGGAGATAAAGGATGAGCAGAGTGGCATGAGGCATAAAGAGAATGGTGTATGTTTATGTTTGTTATTTAATCAAGTTTCGACTTGTGCTCTCATTTGTTACTTCAGTTTGATTCATATATGTAGCAAGATAAAAAAAAATGCAGAGCTGGACTGACTTGGTCTCGTGCAAAGTGGGCAGCAATGAGCTTTTTTTTCAATACTTCCAAGTTGGAAGCCATGTTGATCAAGTTGTGGAAGAATACACTGTGTTCAGGCCTTGTTTGATTGCACACAGATACACTTTAATCCATATAGGTTGGAGTGGATTGGAGTGTAACTTGAACTAAATTACACCCCAATCTCTCCTAACTCATGTGGATTGGAGTGTATTTGTATGCAGTCAAACAAGACCTCATAGGATAATTGTGGAAGCTCATTCCAACAACACTAAGATGACAAAACTAACAATAGCTTAGTTGGATATGGTTCCTTGCTATAACTAGTCTAGTGCCCGTGCTAACGCTACAACTTTATTTAAGTAATGTGTCGCCGTTATTTGGTGTTCCTATTTTTGTGTTCAAAAGGCTCTCGCCGTGCATCGCGATCAAGAGCCGACGAGCGCCGCGATCGTTAGCCAACGTGCGCCTTGTTCAAGAGGAGGTTGCGGCCGTCGTCAAACCCTGAGCACCAAAGGATGGTTCATGCATGTGCACAAAACAATCAGTGAATATTGTTCAACTAATTCTCAGAGGCTAACAAAATATATAAATAATAGTTAAGATTTAAAAGAGGGGTTCACATTTTATCTGAAAAAAATCAAATATTACCTTGTATTTCTCATCCCACGGTATCTTTCCAGAGCTGGTGTGGTACTGCTTCAAGATTATTGATATCATACAGGTATAACATACCCAAAAGGATATATCAACGATACAAACATGAATATTAGTAGTGTCAGTTAAACAGAAACGAAGCAAATCAAAATTATAAGGCATCAAGGCCAAGAAACTATTCAGACAAAAATCTTAGGACTTGTTGAAGCTCGTTTGACAAATAGATTAGATGAAAAAAATAGTACCGGAAGGGGAGGACGGTGGGAGTCGATCGTCTTGGCTGCATCACGTGCAGGCGCCAGGGTCCTCCTCCTTCCCCTATTGGATCTCCATGGTCCTCCTTCTCCTTCCGCTCCTAGACCACATGCGGGTGCTAGGGGAGCTTCGTGCGGCGAAGACAACAGCGACACAGCGGCGACCGATTGCGCGGGGAGCTTCGTGCACGCGAAGACGACTGTGACCGAGGCCTCGTGTGCTGGATGGCGGCGGTTAGCGGCACAACGGCGATCAACGACACAACGTCGATCAACAGCACGATGGCAGCCAAGACCTCGTGTGTTGGACGACGGTGATCGGTAGCACGGCGGCGATCAGTGACATGACGGTGATGAGCAGCACGACGGTGGCTGAGGCCTCATACGTTGGACGACGGCGGTTGAGGCCACGTGTGTGCTACCGACAAGGCGGCATCCTGCGGCACGACAGTGGCCGATCACGTCGATCTGCGGCACGACACTCGGCGACGTTGAGCGTCGTTTTTTTTTCTTTTTTCCTTCTGTGATTTGTTTCTTCCTAGATGACCTTGAGTGCGGTGTGAAGGCTCGTGTGCGTCGACACAAACGACGGCGTGCGTGTGGAGGCTCGCGTGGCGCCAGCGACCGACGGCGTGCTTGTGGAGGCTCGCGTGGCGCCGGCGACTGGCGGAGTGCGCGTGGAGGCTCGCGTGTGTCGACGGCGTGCGTGTGGAGGCTCCGTGCGTTGACGCAGACGGCGGCGTGCACGCAGAGGCTCGCGTGCATGGTGCCGATGACCGGGGAGTGCGCGTGGAGGCTCGTGTGCGTCGACACAGATGACGACCTCGGTTCACGGAGAGTGGGCTCGCGTACATTGCGCTGAGTGTTTTAATCGTGTGCATGAGTCTCACCTGCGTTCGTGGAGTCGGACGACGGCCTCAAATCGTGGACGGCGATTGACCGATGCCGCCTTCGTCCGTGGAGTCGGATGACGGCCTTGGATCACTGACAGCGACTTGCTCGCAGCTGCGAACATAGATAACAATATTTTTTTCACGATATTACCTCATTAGCGCTTTTTGCAATATTCTCTCTCCTGCCACACTCTTGTTTCACGGACGGCAATAATTTTCCCCAATCATGATTAGAGCACGAATATTTTTTTGGTAATATTTTATCTCCTCACACGCGCTTGTTTTACGGATGACAACATTTTTTTAGGATCTCATGTGATTAGACGATTGATTTTTTTGGAAATATTTTATGTCAACGATCTCAATGATGCGTTTGTTTTTTTTTTTGGAATTTTTTCCTCCAACGCTTGACCTGTGCTTGGCTTGGTTTTTGGGCAATATTCTATTTCCCACAAATTTTTGTCTTCCCTTGTGTGGAGGAGGAGGATATATACCATACACTTAATTTGATTCATTGGATGTGAGTGAGTAAAGAAAGAGAATGTTATGCGACAAATCTGGATGGTCCATTATTATAGAGTTGGATTTCTGGGTATAGTTTCGTGTGTGACTTTAGTGAGGCTATCTCAGCGGGGGAGTTTTTTTTTGTATACCAAACAAAGAATAAGATGGTGCTTTAGTAGGGTAGATAATTGTGTTAATAAGGATGAGTAAACATGAGCAATCTGGTCCAGCCCATCTAGGCCCAGACCTGCCAGGTGTGGTGCAGCTTATCAAGGCCCAACTAAGCTATGGTTAGTTTTGTCATGGCTGGCTATCTCTTGTTTTTTCTGTTGGCATGGCCCATATTTTGCTACTCTGAGCGTCTATTTTTTGATCATTGGGAAAGAGTAACAGCAAAGGTAGTACTATTATAAGAACGTTTGTACGGTCGACTGAATTCCCTGCCATTTTAGTTTTTGTTTTTTGCGAATCAGAAAAAATACATACAACATTGCAACGTATAAATTATGCATGCACATACACTCCCTGTTATACATGTCTGTTGAAACTAGTACAGATCTGCGGTGCGCTTTTTTCATCAAAATGAACCTCGGCCTAGCTCGTCGCAGAACTTCCGGCGATAAAAATGAACGCTGAGTCCAGGGAATTTAGATTAGATGCCAGGCGTCCAGAAGATGATGCAACGTGCCGGCGTGGCGACGGCGACGGCGACGGAGCGCAGCGAACCGGTACGTACGTACGGGCGGTACGGCTGTGTTCCCGGGCGGGCCGGACCGGAGCGTCCGGGCTCCGGAGGTGGGCCGGGCTTGTTGCCACTAGAGAGTCTAGCGGACTCTTCTTTTCAGACTTGCTTACCAACGTCGATCCAAATTACATGTAGTATAGATTTGCCATCTCGGTAAGAGATGCGCGTGCGGCCTGCCCATGTCCATGTGCATGAGCAACTCCAACGATTTTGCATTTTTTATTTAGCAAAATATGAAATTTGTCAATTCTCAAATTAATATGGGGAGGAGAATAAAAGTTTATCTTCAACGGTTTGGCAAAATTAACTTTGCAAAATCTAAAAAAGGAAACCCAGCGACGCGGGAGGGAAGAGCGCGTGCGGGAGTAGTACACGAGACGGAATGCCAAGCCGATCGCGAGCTTGCATATATGCCAATCCATCTCAGGATTTTGTCAAGTTAACAAAAATGCAAAGCTCATTTGCCAAACCGTTGGACAGGAGTTTTGTAGACCTTTTTTTGCAAAAATAAGAATGTAAAGTCCATTTGCAAAACCGTTGGAGTTGTTCTTAGCAACTCCAACAGTTTGCTAAAACTCACTAGTCCCAAAACCAAATGCCAATTGAAAAAAGAGGTCTTCTTCAACAGTTTGCTATTTGGGCTTGGCAAAAGAATTTGACATCATAGAATTTTTGCCAAAATAATAAAATTGAGCCTCCAACAAGTTGGCAAAACTAGTTGGCAAATTGGGATACACGTGATGCCAAACGATGGAGGACTTGACATATTTGGCAAGTGAAGGGGGAATTTTGTCAAGCTTGCCAAATTGCTAAGTACTTTTGCCAAGTTGTTGGAGGAGGTTTTTTTATGATTTTGATAAAAATCCTAGAATGTCAAGTGGTTTTGTGAAAGTGTTGGAGTTGCTCTGCCTGTTGGTTCCAGATCTGCGTGCGCATATATTGAGGCGCAATATACAAACATGTCCTTTCACGCAAACGAAACGGCTGAGACCTTCAGATGGGACTACGAGAGAGAAGCGTGCGTGTGTACTAGTACTACAGAGTACTCTGCAATTAGAATAATCGAGTTCCAGAACCAGCATTTGTTTCAGACAGGTGGAGAAATAAAATAAATCCAAAGGCCTAGAAAATTTAGATCCTGTATGGTTACCTAACTAAAGGTTGGTTGTCTAAATTTAGTTTATTTTAGTCTCTTTTCGTTCAAACATCTCAACTAAATAGAACTAAAAGGACTTTAGGCATCAGTCACACATGAGGAGCGAAGCATGTGTTTGTATGAGGAGTTGAACTCCGTTGGGTTGGTTTAGACCCAGTTTTGAGGGTGATGGTTGGGGGAGCAAGATGTTGGGTTCATCCATCCCCTTGAGAGAATATTCTTGTTAGATGCGAGTCGACCTCATTCCTCTCAATCGAGCGGACAGGATTGACCCATTTCATACGAGCGAGCACGAGCGGCAGATGGGGCCAAGCGCGGCGTGGGGCAGCGTGGGTCGAGCGCGGCGTCTCGCGTTTATACACGAGCAGCAGCAGTTGGAGTGAGCCAGAGCGAGCCAGTGCAATTGCGGCGGAGGCAGCGCTCATGGTCGGGTTGTGTAGCAGGGCAACGTCCATGTGCGTGTCGTGCAGTAGGGGCGATGCCCGCAGCCGGACGGAGAAGGAGCGGCGGCGGTGCTAGTTGGAGCGAGCTGTATCTAGGCAGCGCTGGGCGGAGCCATATCGGGCAGAAGCCAGAGTAGCAGCGGCGGCCGACGCGCAGACTCGGCCAGTAGGAGGGACGTGCAGCGTGTGGCGTGCGGCTTCGCCTAGCAGGAGCAGCGCGCATCGTTGGCGAACGTGCGAGCAGAGCACGAGATAGAAGAAGTCGAGAAGCTGCCACATGGCCCCACCAGCCAGTGGCTCGTCCCACCCATACAAAACCTGTGCAGCCAAATATAAAATTGGGTACAACCTAACCTTCTAAACCAAGCAAAGAACAGAGTTCAACCCATCCCTAAAAATCTAGATTGGATTCAACTCATCCCTAGTGATCCCACAAACAAACCCATGCTAAATGAAACTAAACCTTATCCTTTATTTACTTTTAGTAACTTTAGAGTCAAACACCTGATTAAATGAGACTAAGGGCCCGTTTGGTTAGCCTCATCTAAAGTTTAGTCATTAAAATTAGTCTTTAAAATACCAAACACCTCACTGAAGTTTAGAGGTTACTAAAGTGGACCTTTAGTCATGAAGAAGTAATTAAAAGTGACTAAAGTGTACACGGGATAGCTATATTAGTGGTCTTTAGTTACTATAACCAAACATGATCACTAAACTTTAGGGGTCACTAAATTTTAGCGGAGGACCAAACATGCCCTTAAAGGTCTTTTTTAGTCGCTTCTAGTCATCCAAGTCCAGTGACTAAATCAACCAAACAAGACCTCAACTTATTTGCTTCGTAATTCGGTCGGGTGCTATGGTAGTACTGTCAACTTTGGTATTCGTGGCACATGTAAGTCCCGTCTCAATGCAAGGTTTCACCTTCTCATTTTCTAGGTATGGAACTTAGCATGAAACGGATCTCTCTCAGTGTATAATTTTATTATTGCATTATTGCACAGTTTCATAGGGTTATATTAGCCTCTTGTGGGTCCCACAAGTGCCTCTCTTTTTCTTCCCTCCCTTCCGTGCTTGATCTCACGTCTATGGTGCCCGACGAGCAAGCTAGAGCCTGCGGCCGGTGTTCCCGCGCGCGACGGTGCTCGCGCCCACGGCTGGCGTCCCCGCGTGGCACAAGCTACGTCCCCGGTGGTGGCTTAGCTTAGGAGCTTTTTACTTGTATGCCATTAAAAAAGATGGTGTAATCGTCTACGTCCTTCGAAAATGGGTTCTAACGCT
The DNA here is from genome assembly GCA_009763385.1 of Coix lacryma-jobi var. lacryma-jobi. Lineage (NCBI taxonomy): Eukaryota > Viridiplantae > Streptophyta > Magnoliopsida > Poales > Poaceae > Coix > Coix lacryma-jobi. The sequence goes on along the minus strand of CM019825.1, from coordinate 153,635,740 downwards.
CTTGTCCCTGGGTTTGAAAAGTTTTTTCTCTCACGCCATTCCGTCTATTTCTAACCCTAACGGTGTTAAATTTGGATGAAAAATGACTTCAATGCCCCCGAGAACTTTGTTTCTCATGCGCCACTGACAGCTGGACATCAACAGATGAACTCTTACCCTGACCCTTTGTTGGTGCAGAACCGTATCCGGGACTGGTGACCCCACGGCACGGTCACCGTCGACACCACGGTCTTCTGGTTCGACCTCTCGTGGGGGATCATCAGCTGCGACCTCGCCCAACCGCGCCAGCTGCAGGTGCTCAACTTCCACCGCCTCCCGCCTGGCCGTGTTCTCCACGCAAGCTTACCGGACCTCCACTGCAAGCGCTGCATCGCTGTAAGCCAGAACCTGGTGGCTGGTGCGGTACGTGGAGATCATCCTCAGCCCCCAGCCCCACCAAGCGGCGACGGTGAACATGTGGTATCGAAACATGCAAGGCAATCCACGGCGATGGGTTACGAACTACAAGCAAAGCTTCGCGGACATCTGGGACGACGAAAGCTACGCCCAGACGGGGTTGCCGCGGAACACTCCCATGCTCGCGGGCGTCTCCCCGGTGAACTCCAGGGTGGTCTACTTCACCCTGAACCAGCGATTGTTCGGCATCAATGTGCCCGAGCACGGGGTGGTGCACTGCGAGGATTACGAGCCGCTCAACAGCCCAGCAGGGCCGGACGAGCCGGGCACAAGTCGCTACCTCATCAATCCTGGACAACGATGGAGGTAAGACAACTAGCACGTTTCATCCAGTTGTGTTGCCGCAATTCAGATATTATCTGCTACTTGCTTGTGTTCTGCAGTTACATGCTCTAAATGTCAACAGATCGAATTGCCTGATCACCTTTTCTCCAATTATTTGCTTGTGTTTGAGTTCCCTTTTACTTCTAGAATTAAATTGGGTGCACCCCGGGTGCACTCTATGTCTGTGCACCCCCATAGTAGATGATTGACACGTGGCGGTAAAGAATATCATGCGGACACCAGATAACATGCGTGGAGAATAAATATAGAAAATTACCCACAACATGCGGGAAGTTAGTTCTTGCGAATTTTGCTAGACGTAGGATTTAATTTTCTAGACACGTGTCAATCATCCACCATTGGGGTGCACAGGCACAGGATGCACCCGGGGTGCACCCAATTTATTTCCTTACTTCTTATTAGTACTGCGTTCCCTGTTTTGTAGGAGGTTGGCCAAGAGAAGTACAAATCTAATGTAATTGTGTTTCGTGGTGACATGGTTTGTGAATTAGTTTTAGATACATGACAAGTAATTGTGTAATTGCCTGATGATCTCCCTGCAGGATGCCTTTATTTATACTTATAAATCTGTTTGAGAGTTTGCATGATGATGCAGAATGCAGTTGTCTACTTAATTGTCTTGCTTCATTTGGATACATGACCATAATCTAGTTTTGGCTTCCTTACTAAAATCAGACTCAATTTCTAACTAAGTTATTTCCATTTCAGTGTTTCTGGTCCTTATTGACTGAAAATGCATTATATCAACCTGTACATAGCGCATTAGCTGAACTAGTTGAAGTTACACATTCTACACAGGTAGCAATCTAGTATGCACACCATATACGCATTAGCCTGCTAGCTGCTTTCGCCTCTCCGGACAGCCCCGCCGCGGCGTCATCGTTCGTCTCCACCGGCCGGCCTGTACGTGACGACGACGGCAGGAGCATGCATGCTAAAATGTTTTGGTAACACGGCAGCAAGCTCGTCCTGCCCGCCGAGCTTGTACGTTATACGTGCAAGAATTACAAGACGCAGTTGACGGCCAGGCTGTCGTTCGGGTGCAGCTCCAGGCTCGTGGCCATGCTCGTGCATCGTGTGTGTTCACACGTGTGCCGAGAGAGAGCAGGAGTCGATCTCGTGCTGCCGCCTGCGCTCGCTAGGCTGCCGGCGGGCCGCCTCGCTGAGCCACGCGTGCCCACTGTTGACATCCAGCTGTCAGTGGCGCATGAGAAATAAAGTTTTCAGGGGCATTGAAGTCATTTTCCATCCAAATTTAACACCGTTAGGGTCAGAAATAGACGGAATGGCGTGAGAGAAAAAACTTTTCAAACCTAGGGACAAAAGCATTAGAATCCATTTTCGAGGGACATGGACGATTGCACCATCTTTTTTAATGGCATACAAGTAAAAGGCTCTTAGCTTAGCCGGTGTTTTAGGGTGTTCAGTTCCCAAAAATTTTTGAGTTCTGACTTTGTAGCATTTTCATTGTTATTTGACAAATTTTGTCAAAATATGGACTAGGTTAAAAGATTCGTCTCGATATTTATAGACAAAAAAGTATAATTAGTTTTTTTTTACCTACATTTAATGCTTCATACATACATCTAAAAATTTGATGTAACGAGAAATCTTAAAACAAATTAGTAACTAAACAAGCTTAGCCTGGTCACGTACGATACCGTACGCCCCGGCCGGTGGTGGCGCTGAAAGCCTGAAACGGCTCCTGAAATCAGGCGCGGCCAGACACTTTAATAATTTAATTAATTAATTAATCAAAGGCCAACGGCAAACAAAGTCATGGAGTAGATAAGATTCTCACCATGAAAGGCCGTACGAATGCAAGGCCGGTGTGCATGCGAATTTCCCACCAACCTTTCACCCTGTCCGCTTTTGCATTGCCTGTCTGGCCATCTCATCTTCTTCCTTTTGTGTTTGTGTGTGTGTTTTTTTTGTGTGTGTTTGGACACCACCACAGCTTTCCGAGAGATCAAAAGGCCATTTTCCACTACCAATTTAGCTGGTGTGCACCGTACATCCTGCCTTTATCCTTTAGATTGATGAATGAAAGATCTCTGCCTCTTTTTTTCTGTTCTGTCTTTCTGAAAGGCCTTTTTTTTCAAAAAAAAAAAAAAAATCTTTAGTGGAGTGATTCACATCCTACTACTACCACTCCCTCCCCTAGCCCTAGCCTGTGCTGTCTGCGTCCGCTAGCATTTGCGAGCAAGAGATCGATCGAGGCACCCCATCAGATCGAGGCTGCTAGCTGCTAGACACAGAGATGTGGACCATGCAATATAATACCATACAATACAGTACTCCCTCCGTCCAACAAAACATGCAATTCTCGCATATCGAGGAGTCAAATATTTCTAACTTTGACCGAAGTTATATAAAAAAATACCAATATTCTTGATACAAAAAATATACCATTAGATTAGTAATAGAATATATTTTCATAATAATTTTTATTTAACGACATAAATACCAATTTTTTCATAATAGAATATACAGAGACTTAAATCAATTTGACCGGCACGGATCCCATAATTGTATGTTTTTATGGACGGAGGGAGTACAATATATGCATCATCGGATCAGCTTCTGGTGGGTGGTGGTTTGTTTTGGTTTTGGTGCGCGTCTTTAGTTAAGATCTACTACATCAGCATCGATCATCATCATGCATGAGAAGAGAGAAGAGGAGATCGATTAGGTTTTGGTTTCCTAGCTAGCTACCAAGCCAGTACACACTTGGTGGCTTTCTTTCTCGTGCCACCCACCATGCATTCCCCCTCAGGCCTCACCTCTCCTCACATCACTATGTGTACTATATATTTGGTTAGAATTGAGTCATCTTGACCTGTATGGATCTCATAATTATATTCTTTTGTAGGCGACAGAGAGAGTACTATCTCCATGGCACCAACTTGTCATGCTATTTTTTTTCCCAAACTATAGTTTGGTATGATGGAAACAAAAAAAAACAGAGGAAACTGTTGAATCTCTTTGTTATTAGCCACACCAAAAGAGTAGTAGGCGTGTAAGTATACTTCAGCCAAAGTGTACTTTTTTTTAGATAAAGGATAAACAATATCCGGCCTCTACATCCAAAAGTGTATACAGCTAATTATTACAACATATCTGATCGACGAAAAAGAGAAAGCCAGAGTCTTTAACATAGACTAGGACACTAGAGCAAACGATATACATGCTTCCACCCTCTATTTGAGCCAAAGTGTACTTGGGATCTCTTGTGTTGGAATGACTTTATTTGGTTCGATGGATCGGAATATCCTTTTTTGGTCCACCATCCCTAAACAGTTGGCTGGAATCCACTAGGATCGGATGGCATCAAATGACAGCAGCCATACCGAGCAGCAGCGAGCACCCAAATGAACTCCATGCCCTGTGCCGTACACCTCAGATGTTCCGTGCACTTTCCGGTACCGAAAACAAACACCACAGCCACAGGCCACTAGGCCTGGAGCCCTGGAGGGAGGTGGAGCTGTGGACCACACACCCGGCCGGCCATGTGATCGAGGCGTGCGCTAGCGGTGTTTGTTTTGGAGCTCAGGCTCGATCACCTCACTCTGCTGGGCCGGGGAAATTAGGTTCCGCGATAATGGCACGGATCTACTTTTATCTAAAGCGCACAGTAAACACCACTCACATCTATCGATCTCCACTACTCGCTTGTGATTCATTAATTAATTGCAAACAGTGATGATCCAATGACATTATACACATCTACAAACCATAATGGCATATACTCGTAGTAGCGAATATACACTCCCTCTGTTTCTAAAAAGGAAATACAGTCCTAGAACATTATCATGATTTATAGTATACTAGGTAAAATGTCCGTGCGTTGCTACGGTATATGAGTGAAGACCATATAAAAATTGCTCGTGCGTTGCTACGGTATATGAGTGAAGACCGTATAAATGTATTGTTATTGGTACGAGTTTAATACAAACATAATATACATACCTTCGAGAATCCACCTATACATATAGGTAATAACTTAATACAAGTCGTGTTTCCTCCCTTCATACATCCACACATTCAGCGCTCGATGCCTACCCCACCAATGCACCTATTGGGTCCCACCATGCACTGTTCATCTTCCCCACCGCACGCACGCCTACCCTACCCTCTTATTCCCCAACTTCGGTGGGGGCGACAGTAGGGCAGTTTAGTAGTCCTAGTGGCGGTGGAGGCGACCGGACCAGGATGAGACAGGGATGCTTATCGGTGAGTATGGATATGGCAACAACGAGAGGGTGAAGAAGGAGGTTGCCATAAGTGCGCTAAAGTTTCAGTGGAGCTCCATGGTCGAAGCTTTGGCAAAATCCTATTGCGTCGTGGTGGGGCTATGGGCAATGATGGGGTGCGGGGTGTCTAAGAGGAGGAGAGCAGGGGAGAGGAGTTGTTGGCGTAAGAGAAAAAGGTCGTGGTGGTCCTTAACGGTTTTTTTTTCATATCGACCTGCATGTACATTCTCTGGCAAGATGTTTCACCGATAGCGATATGACTTAACTTTTTTGTTTTGTTATTTTTTTTAATTTTTGTACGCGTATTATAGTACAATATCTAGATATTTTATTTTTCTCAATATTGAATTTGATTTGAATCTTGATTCACCAACCATGAAGCTCAACGTGTGTAATATCAGGTGTTTAGTTTTTTGTCGGTTTCGATTTTGATTTGAAATATTATTCATCAATGATGAAGACAACATGTGAAATATGCAATCTATTTGGATCTTTGATCTTGATCTAAGGATTCATCGAGAGGATGGATGAGGGAACTACTCTTCTTGATTTTAAATTTTGATATTCGGAGAGAGACAGAGGAGAAATTTTAAGACTTGGATGTGAACTCGTTAATTATAGTTGGTATAAGGCTAACAAGATAAAATTCTAAACATAGTCAAATATTCTAATGGATTCAAGTATTATGAATATACCATTATTTAATTTAACTTATGTAAGTTGGGAATGTATGCTATGAAAACTAGTCTCATGTGCAAACTATAGAAACTCTAATCAAGACCACAGGAATCTAATCCGATGGTGTGTTATTTTAGCACTTAAATCTCTCCACTCATCTCATCTTAATACAAACAGGCGTGAGCACAGTGAAAGGGTCTAAGTGCTAAAATAACTCACCTTCACCTCTAACCATCAGATTAGATTCGTGTGGTCTTGATTAGAGTTTCTATAGTTTGCACAGGAGGCTCGTTTTCATAGCATACGTTCATGTAAGTTTAACATTAAATTTGTTGGAAAAATATGTACACCAATTAACTTGTTATTACTATTCACGACAACTATATGGACTTGCACTACATAGTTGAGCAAAATATAATATATTTTATAAGTAGACTTCATATCAATACTCTACTTGAGTAATCCTATCTCATATGAATATATAGATAGATTGGATTAGACTATAAATTATGTAAGTCATTGATTTGTATGAAAAAATTTAGTGTGCAGAAATTTTGGTTTTTTTAGTATTATTAGGTATATATATAGATTAGATTATAGAAGGACATGAAGAGTTAAAAGATCTATAGTACTACATTTGTTATTTATTATTTTTATTTGTGTATAAGGAAAAATAGGAGAAAAAAAGAAAGAAAAAGTCACGTACCGACCGCATGTGGGGAAGTGGAAACCGAAAGAAAATAAAAAACGGAAAAAAGAGGAAACATTTCCGTTAAGCAAACATACCATATTTTGTTAGGAGTTAATGGCCGAGGCTGAGTCGGATCATGATTATCGGTTAGACCAAAAAAATTAGTGTACATAAATTTTGCCTCTATGATGTATTTAGATTAGAACAACAACAATGTTGTAAACAGATTATGACTTCTAGTTATCTTTACATTCACAGAGTTAGTTATAGGAGGCCATACCAAAAAAATGGTATAAAAAAAGAAGCGGAAATTTTGCCTCTTTATTATTAGGTATAGATATACCAAGTTTCGCCAATTATAGATAAAAACAGGTATACATATATTTACAACATATCAAATAAATTCTGTTAGATTAATTATGAAATGTATTTTCAGAATAAAATAATTTGGAGTCACGAATCGTGAAATACTTTACCTGGCACGTAACTCAGGGGTAGTAATAACTCCTTGCAACGGTGAGTGAAGGAGCCAGAGCCGGTGAAGTTAGAATAATAATTTCATGAGAGAATTCACTCACCATAAAAAAGTATAGTTTTCCTTGACTGCCATAGATTTGGATGATTTGGTTCCCTAAAATGCCATCACCGTTGCTACATGGTTTTGGTTTCTCTAGCTGTCATCTGTTTGGGTAATTTGATTCCTTAGTTGCCATGCATTGAGCTAGCTAAATAGCTAATAGTTGCCACACATTGTTGTTAAATCATACATAGCTTAATTAGGCTTAATAGATTCATCTTGTTGGGGATGAGGACCCTCGGCAGCGGCACCACACAGAGCGTAGGCAAAAACGACCTTCGCGTGATCCACGCGTCCCCGCTCGACCCTTTTTTCTCAGGGGACTGAACCCCTCGGACCCGTTTTCTAACCCTCGCCATGGATCCGACCCCCGAGGCCTTGTTGCAATTCTCTGCAGGTCAAGACTCGACGACAACCAGGCGGGTGACCCTCGCTCGCCTTGCAAGGCCACTTCGCTTGGAGCGAAGGGTTCGGCGAGGCGACGGAAGGACGCTGGCTCGAGGGCAAGCGGGGTCGAAGGTCAAGTTTTTACGTCTGCCCCCGAAGGTGGGCAAGACCGAGTGGCGGCGCACAGAGGGAAGGCTGATTATGGTTCCCGCCGCAACCGTGTTTTTACTTCTTTGCCCCTCCTCCCTGCGTGGAGGCAGAGAATCTTTGTTGTACCCTTTCGTAATTAGTCCTGTGACCCTTGGTATTCCCTATAAATACCAAGGGGTGAACAGTGTAAGAGATACGATTTCTTGGGAATAGAGCTACAATAATAGTCTTTGTTCTCCAGCTGGTGGTGCCAGCTGGTGGCGTGGCACACCATGCGGTCCAGTCGACTTGCGGGCAGTCAGCTTGATACGGGCCATGTCTGGATAAGAGAAGATGGATGAGAAAGGCTAGCAAGAACAGGTAAAGGCATACTACCCCAACGAACTTAGAGAGGAAGTTAACTTAAGTGATTATGACATGATGCATGAATCGTTCCTACGGAACAAAGCAATGCAATAAAGGATTTCTCAGAGCCAGAGCTTTCCGAAGTATGTGAATAGTTACAAGTCTTGACCAGCAGGCCCCCATACGGATGGTCCCTAATTTTCCAGCCAGAACTATACCTTGGTCATATCTCACCCAAGCGTAATAGTCCTGTCAGTTTTTTCAACCCTGTCCCGGTCGGTGTCAACTGTTGAGTCCCGGACTACAACATGACGGCACCGTACGCTCGGACAACCTCTCCTCGCTATTGACTAGGTACGGATCAGATACCTAACCAACAGCCGGGGAGTAAGACCAAATTCCCGTAAACATTCCTTAAGTGATCACACTTTTAAAATTGGCATTTTATTGCAAAGTCTAATTCAATAAGCATTGCTAAGCATTTTTCAAATACTTTTGAAAAGCAGGTATCGGGTGTATCAGTGGTCAAGGTGGATAGTGCATCAATTAGGATAGCACACAACTCCTATAAACCTAATGCAATAATTTAACTCAAAAGCATTTAAGGAAATTATTTTATAAATTCAAGGAAAGGGTTAATGCACCGGGGCTTGCCTTGAAGAGCAAAGAGGGCAGGCTCGAAGGCGGCAGGGCAGTTGTCGGAGCTCGGGTTAGCCTCAGGGACAGGTTCGTCGCGGCTGCTGCTCGATCTTGACTCCTTCTTCGGTGACTATACGAATGCAATGATGCATGCACATGAGTATGCTAGCATGAACAATGCAAAACAGGCCATACAACATGAACCCTAATCACTTTTTCTATTTTCCTTAATTATTTAAAAAGGTCATTTTATGAAGTTGCTCCAAAAATTACCAAATTAAACACATAAGTTCATTACGGTGTAGATAGATGGCAAAACAAATTTCATAATTTTGGAGTTCATTAAAGTGCTCAAATAAAATCAGACATTACTTAACAAAGGCACTATTTAACAATTAAAGATAAATGCTCAAAAATCAACTTGTTCCAAAAGACTTCAAAATTTCACCAGAGACTAAACATGGCATAGGAAGTTCACAAAAATTATCTCATGATTTTTGGAGTTATAAATATTTTCTAAAAATCCAAAACCATCCATTTATTAATTAAAAGAGGGATTTTACATTTTCAAATTCTTGCAGAAAAGTCAAGTTTTCATATTTTTCTAAAATACTACACAGTGCATGGAGCATACCATAATTTTCTCAGTATTTAAGGAACAACAGATTAATTCACACAAAAAAGAGAGAAAACAGAACACTATTCACATCTTTCAGAAAAAAGAAAAGAGCACTGTGCTCCTTCTATGCAGGGCTCGGCGAATCGCGCGGGCTCGGGCGAATCGCGCGGGCTCGGGCGCGAAACGGGCTCGGGCGAGACGGAAAGCGACTGCTTCGTCCGAGGCCTGGCCCGGAGGCTCGGGCGAGACGAAAGGCATGTGTTCGCCGAGGCCTGGCTCGGGCGAAGCGGACTCGGGCGAGACGGAAAGCAAGCGTCCGTCCGAGGCCTGACTGGGAGGCTCGGGCGAAACGGAGTGGAAGCAGAGACCGGAGGCTTCGGGTGCTTACCACGGGTCGGAGGCAGGGCTCGAGAGGTGTGGCTCGGGAACGTGCTCGAGGGTGAGGCTCGACACGTGCTCGAGGGTGAGGCTCGACACGTGCTCGAGGGTGAGGCTCGAGAGGAAGGAGACGACCGCGGCGGCACTCCGGCGAGTCGGCGATCCTGCGCAACACACGAGACCGCAAGGGGCCTGGTTAGAGTCGCGCGGAGCCGGGGAAGCTGACACAGGGGTCAGGGGAGATGATCGTGGCCGGAGAGGGAGTATTTGACGAACCCGAGTTCACCGGTGTTCCGTCGGAGTTTGGGAAGATGGGGTTACGCCGGGCGATTGGAGGCGGGGGAGGTGAAATTGAGGGTGGGAAAGCTTCACGAGCTCAAGGCGGAGCTTTCGGGCTAGGTTGGTTCAGATGGCGGCGCGGAGGTGGCTTCAGAGTCTGGTGGCCACGGCGGCGGGGTCGAGTGAGAAGCTCGGACGCCGGCGGTCCCTTTTATAGGCACGGTCGGGGACGGTGAGAGAGCACGGGATGGTGTGGATGAGCTCGGCCGAAGCGTGCGCACTCGATTGCGAGCCGGCGGGAAGGACGGCGTGCACCAGGGACCGGGTATGCGTTCGCCGGCGACGGCCACGCGGCGGCGTCGTGCTGGGAGCAGTGGGGGCCGGGGCGGAGGTCAGCGCTTTGCGCGTGCGGGTGCGGCATGATGGCGCGGGCGCAGGCGACAAGTCGGGGCGGGGCGTGCGGCTGCCAGGCGCGCGTGGCGCAGGCGGCGCTGGCGCGCGGCCTTGGCCGGGGCCCCCTAGCTGTAGGTTGAAGATGAACAGGGCTAGGTCTTAGGGTTTGACTATGGGCTGATCTCTGTATTTTGCAAATTACTCCCAAAACTTGAACTGAGCAGCAAAAACTCAAAACACCAAAGTTGCTCAGAAAAAAGAGATCTACAACTTTGTCAAAAAGAATATTTTCAAAATCCAAATAGTTTTTGGACCACATTTGAAAACAGAAAAGGGAACACTTTTGGGATTTGAATAAATTCAAAATTACTTTTGATTTTACATTGAAAGATGGAAATCTGCAAATATGAAAGTTGTTCCTTTTATCAAAACCTACAACTTTGCTAATATACCCTTTTCTGAAACTCAATAGTTTTAAATAAATTTTGAAAACTGAAAAGGGGACAAAAACTGGAATTTGAACGAATTTGGATTTACTTCAAACTTTGTACAGAAACTTGAAAAATTGTAAATACCAAAGTTGTTTCTCTTGGCCAGATCTACAACTTTGCTTTTTATACCAACCTCAAATTTTAATAATTTTTTGAATTACAAAAAGAGGGATAAAATCTAGGTTTTGCAAAGGGATTTGAAATCTGATTTTGATTTTTGATCTTTGGCCAACACAACAAAAACTTCAAGACATCCAATGAACAAGAATTACACAAAGCTAGGCACAGAGGTGAAATTACCATTTTTGCCCTTATAGGAAGATTTGGGCTTTTAGGGTTTTTGAAAAGAGATTGCTACACAAGTACTAAGCAAACATAAATGCAAGGCAAGGATGATTAATGACTAATGATGATGACATGTCAGGTTAATTACAGTTAAACACCAGAGGTGTTACAGCCTTCCCCCCTAAAAGAAATCTCGCCCCGAGATTCCACGTCTTAAGAAGGAAAAGGCAAAACCTTACATCTACAGAGATTCGAGAAAGTCGGGATAGTTCTTTGCTAAGAAGTCTTCGGATTCCCAGGTGGCTTCTTCTTCAGAGTGCTGGTTCCACTGGATCTTGTACCATCTTGTGGTGGTTCTTCGGGTAACACGATCCTTGTGATCCAACACGCGAACTGGATACTCAGTGTATGACAGATCTGGTTCTAGCTCAACACCTTCAACTTCAACCACATGTTCAGGTACTCGGAGAGACACTTCTTGAGTTGGGAGACATGAAACACATTATGAACTGCTGAAAGATGATCGGGCAAACTTAGCTTGTAAGCGACCTTGCCACAACGATCCAGAATCTCAAACGGACCAATGTAGCGGGGTGCTAACTTTCCTTTGACTCCAAAACGAGTGACTCCTTTGGTGGGTGAGACCTTCAGGTACACATAATCCCCGATCTCGAACTGCAGAGGTCGACGTCTCCTGTCAGCATAACTTTTCTGTCGAGACTGTGCAATCTTCATGTTCTCTTGTATATGCTTGACTTTCTCTTCCATATCTTTTACTAGGTCAACTCCAAAGGATTCCTTTCTCCGGGTTCAGACCAATTGAGAGGTGTACGACAACGGCGGCCGTACAGTGCTTCAAAGGGTGCATTTTGATGCTATCTGGTAACTGTTATTATATGAGAACTCTGCCAAGGGCAAACAGTCATCCCAAGTATCTGCGAAGGTGAGCACACATGCTCTCAACATATCCTCTAACACTTGGTTGACTCGCTCAGTTTGTCCATCGGTTTGCGGATGATATATGCCGTACTATGCAAGAGCTTGGTTCCAAGTGAGGTATGGAACGCTTTCCAAAACTTTGCGACAAACTGGGTACCACGATCAGAGATAATGCTCTTGGGTATGCCATGGAGTTTCACTATGTGGTTCTTGTACAAAGTGGCATAAGTGGGGACGGTGTAACTGGTCTTCACTGGCAGGAAGTGAGCTTGCTTAGTGAGGCGATCCACGATCACCCATATGGAATCAAAACCTCTTGATGTCTTGGGTAGACCATTGATAAAGTCCATACTGATATCGTCCCATTCCAAGCAGGTATAGGTAAAGGTTGCAATTCTCCTCCGGGTTCATGTGCACGGCTTTGACTTTCTGGCAGGTATCACACTGAGCGACATACCGGGCGATCTCAATCTTCATCTTTGTCCACCAGAATTGCTGCTTCAAATCCTGGTACATTTTGTTGTTGCCGGGGTGGATGGAGAATCTAGTCAAGTGTGCTTCATCAAGGATTAACTTTCTTAACTCAGGCACTTTAGGAACTACTAACCGATTCTTAAACCATACTACTCCTGCATCATCAATACTGAAACAATCACCCTTTCCGGATTGGACCTTTCGATGATGTGGTTTGATTCCAGGGTTATCTTTCTGTGCAGCGATGATCTGCTCTCTGATAGGGGTTTCTATTCTGATATTATTCAGAGTTCCTTGTGGAATCATTTCAATATTCAACTTTTCCAGCTCATAACACAAAGAAGAATCATAGGGTTTCTTCATCAGACAGTTGCAATAAGACTTGCGACTGAGCGCATCGGCAACCACATTCGCCTTACCCGGATGGTAATGCACTTCAAGATCATAGTCCTTAATTAACTCAAGCCATCTTCTCTGTCATATCATATTCAGTTCCTCTTGAGTGAAGATATACTTTAGGCTTTTGTGATCAGTGTACACATTACAGGTACTGCCCAACAAATAATGACGCCAGATCTTCAAGGCATGCACTACTGCTGCTAACTCGAGATCATGAGTTGGGTAATTCTCTTCATGTCGCTTAAGCTGTCGGGAGGCATATGCGATCACTCGACCTTCTTGCATCAAAACACCAGCCCAAACCAGTACCAGATGCATCATAGTAGACATCAAAAGGCTTCTCGATGTTCGGCTAGGCTAACACTGGTGATGTGGTTAACAATTTCTTCAGAGTTTGAAAGGCTTGCTCACAAGCTGGTGACCAGACAAACTTCACAGAATTCTTTACTAACTCAGTGATAGGCTTGGCGATTCTTGAGAAATCTGGGATGAATCGACGATAATATCTGCCATTCCCATAAAGCTGCGGACTTGATGAACAGTGGTAGGTGGCTTCCAATCCAAAATGTCTGCCACTTTACCAGGGTCAACTGACACACCTTCAGTGGATAGGACATGACAAGCAAGAAACTGTATCTGATCTAACCAGAACTCACATTTACTGAACTTGGCATACAGCTGATGCTCTCTGAGACGGGATAGAACGATACGAAGATGTTCGGCATGATCTTCAGGGGTTTTTGAGTAGACAAGGATGATGCCATCAATGAACACGACCACGAATTTATCAAGCTCTGGCATGAACACAGAGTTCATGAGGTACATGAAATGAGCAGGGGCATTGGTCAAACCGAAGGACATGACCAAGTACTCATATAGGCCGTATCTAGTGGTGAAAGCTGTTTTAGGAATATCTTCAGGACGAATCTTTATTTGGTGGTAGCCAGATCTAAGATCGATCTTGGAGAATACTTTGGCTCCGGCTAACTGGTCAAAGAGAAGATCAATACGAGGCAAGGGATATTTATTTTGATGGTGACCTCATTGAGTGGGCGATAATCAATGCACATTCTGAGAGTCTTGTTTCTTCTTTACAAAGATTGCAGGACAGCCCCAAGGAGACGAGCTTGGGCGAATGAAACCCTTGTCCAACAAATCTTGTAACTGGATTTTTAGTTCTGCCAACTCTCTGGGAGGCATTCGATAAGCTCTGCGGGATATAGGAGCAGTCCCGGGCTTTAGCTCTATGGCAAACTCAACGTCACAGTCAGGAGGCAGACCAGGCAAATCCTCAGGAAAAACATCAGGGAATTCACAAACCACGGGGATGTCCCGGGTTTCCAGAACATAGGCGGTATTATTTGAGTGGCTGCTGGTTTTTGAGGCATTGGAAGTTGGAGAAGGAGTTTGGCGGTACTGTTAGGAATATCCACTCTCACAACTCTATTCAAGATGTCGATCATGGCTTTATACTGACACATCCAATTCATGCCTAGGATGACATCTATCTCCTGAGCATGAAGCACTATCATGGTGGTGGGAAATACATGTTCCCCCAACATTACTGGTATACTGCGAACCACTTCCTTAGTACTTATACGCCCTCCAGGCGAAAATATGCAGAAACTTTCTTTTAAATCCTCAATTGATATTTCATGCTTGATGACAAAAGTACCACGATGATGAAGGAATGCGATGCACCAGAATCAAACAACACAACTGCAGGGTGATTGGCAACAGGAAACCTACCGATCATGACAGGCTCCCTTCTGGTATATCGCTGACAGCGGGTGTAGTAGACTTGCCCGTGTTTCTTGACAATCTTGCCCTTCTGAGCATGCTGCTGCTGTGCACGGTGCTGCTGCTGCTGAGATCCTCCAGGATTCTTCTGAGCATTCTGAGCATACCTCTGGCTTTGGGCACTCACGAGACCAGTGACCAAGCTGGCCACAGTTGTAGCAGGGATGGTTGTAGGCTGTTTGTGGAGTGGTGATACGAACACCTGGGGCGTTCGGCTGTGTGGCACTCTGCTGGTTGGCATTATGGGTGGTGGCCGCGGTACGGACGACCACTTGCTGGTTGGGGTAAGGTAGACGATTGGTGGTGGTTGGGGGTGATAGATGATTCTCTGGCGTTTGTGACCGCCAGAGAAGCTGCTTGACCCTGCTTCTTCTTCTTCTTCTCTTCCTGGTACTGGCGATTGCTTTCTTCAAAAGCAACAGCCCGGTCAACAACATCGTGATAAGACCAGCCAGGTAGGTTATTGGACAAGCTCCTGCGGATCTTTGGGTGCAGTCCTCTGAGGAAACAATCCCTCTTCTTCTCATCTGTGTTGACATACTCTGAGGCATACTGGCTGAGATGATTGAATTGACCCACATACTGCATGACTGTGGAGTCTTTCTGTTGGAGAGCCAGGAACTGATCAAGCTTCATTTTCATTAATCCGGAAGGGATGTGATGAGCACGGAAAGCAGTGCGGAACTCTTCCCAGGTCAACCGATGACCTTCTGGCTGGGCAGCCAACAGGTTGGCGTACCAAGCACTTGCCGGACCACGAAGCTGCTGTGAAGCGAACCGTGGCTTCTGGATATCGGTGCAGTTGATAAGACCAAACCTCTGCTCCATGGTGCGGAGCCATCATCAGCTTCGAGGGGGTTCATCGGCCTTAGTGAAGACCGGTGGACGAGTTTCGGTGAATTCCACATAGGTGGTCTCTTGGTTGATGTTGTGGCGACCACGGTGAAAGTTCTGCTGTCCTTGGTTTTGAGCCATTAGGTTGGCAGCGGCGGCCAAGGCTGCAATGGCATCTGCTAGGGTAGCTGGGACAGGTGGAGGGTTTGGGAGGTTGGCATATCAGAACCTCCAGCTCCAGTGCGAGTGTTCACAGGCATCTGTTAAGCAACTTGGAACTTAGCATTCATAGATAGGGTTCTGAAAAAACAGACTGATAGCTTCTTCTGATCAAAAGACTGATGACTTGATAAGGTGACTGACAGATGATACAGACCGATAAAGGGAAAAGATGCGAAAAGAAAGATACATGCCAGACTTGGCAACAGACAGACTAACGCCCCCAAACCTAGACTAAGGTTTTAGGTAAGCAGATGGTACAGACACTACGAGTCTAGTCGTCGTCGATGATGATGTCTTTCGTCGTCGTCTTCTTCGAGGATGAGCTCAGGCTCTCCTCCTCGTCCTCGTCTTCAGCGTGGACGTCCTCAGCAGGTTCAATTTCTTCGTCCACGTCTGGCTCTTGTTTCCACATCGGGTTCTTCCACTACTCCATCCTCAGGGTCTTCCATAACCGGGGGTACAAGGGGTGGAGTTGATCATACAGCTGATGCACTTCCTCATGAAGCATATCATTGAACTGTTCAATCTGAGCTGTGTACTGCTGCAGTCCGTGGAGCTGGGCTCTGGTAACATCCTCGCGGGTCCAAGCATCATTGCGCTGCTCGATAGCGCGAACCGTATTCCGATTGGCCTGCTCCAGGGAAGCTCGTGCCTCATAAAACTCCAGGCGTGAGTGGTAGAAGTCATGCTCCAAGTTCTTAGCTCAGCCTTCAGATCCTTGATTTCCTCCTTCAGTTCTTGCGGTGCGGCGGGGAAAGCGACACCGTTGGAAGATTCTCCAGTCTCCTCCCCAGCGCGTGGTGCCAGCTGGTGGTGTGGCACACCATGCGGTCCAGTCGACTTGCGGGCAGTCAGCTTGATACGGGCCATGTCTGGATAAGAGAAGATGGATGAGAAAGGCTAGCAAGAACAGGTAAAGGCATACTCCCCAACGAACTTAGAGAGGAAGTTAACTTAAGTGATTATGACATGATGCATGAATCGTTCCTACGGAACAAAGCAATGCAATAAATAAGGTACATAGGGCTTAAAACATGTTGTTCCACTAGCTAGTGTTGCCATATGAGAGACAAGATGAGAGAAGCAATTTGGACACAAAATAGTCAAGTTTAGTTTGTTTGGACTCAAAAGGTCTTTTGAAGTTTCGCAAAAACGAACACTGCAACGTTAAAGTGAGATGCTCCGATACCACTCTGTGACGGAACGACCCTAATCCCATGGCCCACGTGTCCCTGTCAACCTCTGACAGCCGAACCCATGTTCCATGTGATTAAGACCTGTTCGCCACCGGGCTACATCAGTGCCCAATGTCCGCAGGATCATCTCACAATTCGGTTACAGCATTGCATACTTTTACAAAAACATCGGAATAAAGAGCGGAAGACTTAAATAACATTAGTTTTACAAAGCAGAGTTCCAAATAGAAATTAAGGTGCAGTTTATTACAACCAAGTTCTGATAATAGAAATAAACATAGGCAACATAGTGGAGAACAGCAAAGATACTTATACCCAGCCCGAGGGTGTATAAAATTCTCTTCGGCCTCATCGGCCTCTTCCTGGACGATGGTCACGCAGCAGGGTGCAAGACACATCGGGGACTCTGTCATACCTGCAGCATGGGTAACAAACCCTGAGTACTGGGGTACTCAACAAGACTTACCCGACTAAAGAAAAAGGGAGAAGACTCAGGAATGAGAGGCTTAGGGTAGTCAAGGTAAGGCTTAAGCAAGATCAAGTATTTTGCAGAAAAGCATTTTTGTAAACCTTATTTTATTTGAAAGATTCAGTATTCCTCAATTCTTCATCGTTCATGATTCATTTTACATTTCAAAACATTCCTAGTTGAGAACCACTCTCCGTTGACAGTCAGTGGACCAAGTCTCCATAACCGAGGAGCAACGTTAATCGGATAAATAATACTCAGCTGAGGATCCCTATCCACACTGCATATGTAGCACCCAAGCTTGCATATGCCACTCGTCTACCACGATTCCTCCAAGATTGGACCGGTCCTACGCCACCTGGAAGTACAGTACACCACTCCTTTCCAGGTACGACGACCACGTGGGTACATGCTACTTCCGCCATCTCTCCACTCCCAGTGCGCGGTTGTCGGTCCCAATCAAGGATTTCTCAGAGCCAGAGCTTTCCGAAGTATGTGAATAGTTACAAGTCTTGACCAGCAGGCCCCATACGGATGGTCCCTAATTTTCCAGCCAGAACTATACCTTGGTCATATATCACCCAAGCGTAATAGTCCTGTCAGTTTTTCAACCCTGTCCCGGTCGGTGTCAACTGTTGAGTCCCGGACTACAACATGACGGCACCGTACGCTCGGACAACCTCTCCTCGCTATTGACTAGGTACGGATCAGATACCTAACCAACAGCCGGGGAGTAAGACCAAATTCCCGTAAACATTCCTTAAGTGATCACACTTTTAAAATTGGCATTTATTGCAAAGTCTAATTCAATAAGCATTGCTAAGCATTTTTCAAATACTTTTGAAAAGCAGGTATCGGGTGTATCAGTGGTCAAGGTGGATAGTGCATCAATTAGGATAGCACACAACTCCTATAAACCTAATGCAATAATTTAACTCAAAGCATTTAAGGAAATCATTTTATAATTCAAGGAAAGGGGTTAAATGCACGGGGGCTTGCCTTGAAGAGCAAAGAGGGCAGGCTCGAAGGCGGCAGGGCAGTTGTCGGAGCTCGGGGTAGCCTCAGGGACAGGTTCGTCGGCGGCTGCCTCGATCTTGACTCCTTCTTCGGTGACTATACGAATGCAATGATGCATGCACATGAGTATGCTAGCATGAACAATGCAAAACAGGCCATACAACATGAACCCTAATCACTTTTTCTATTTTCCTTAATTATTTAAAAAGGTCATTTTATGAAGTTGCTCCAAAAATTACCAAATAAACACATAAGTTCATTACGGTGTAGATAGATGGCAAAACAAATTCATAATTTTTGGAGTTCATTAAGGTGCTCAAATAAAATCAGACATTAATTAACAAAGGCACTATTTAACAATTAAAGATAAATGCTCAAAAATCAACTTGTTCCAAAAGACTTCAAAATTTCACCAGAGACTAAACATGGCATAGGAAGTTCACAAAAATTTATCTCATGATTTTTGGAGTTATAAATAATTTTCTAAAAATCCAAAACCATCCATTTATTAATTAAAAGAGGGATTTTACATTTCAAATTCTTGCAGAAAAGTCAAGTTTCATATTTTTCTAAATACTACACAGTGCATGGAGCATACCATAATTTTCTCAGTATTTAAGGAACAACAGATTAATTCACCAAAAAAAGAGAAAACAGAACACTATTCATATCTTTCAAGAAAAAGAAAAGAGCACTGTGCTCCTTCTATGCAGGGCTCGGCGAATCGCGGGGGCTCGGGGGCGAATCGCGCGGGGCTCGGGCGCGAAACGGGCTCGGGCGAGACGGAAGCGACTGCTTCGTCCGAGGCCTGGCCCGGAGGCTCGGGCGAGACGGAAGGCATGTGTTCGCCGAGGCCTGGCTCGGGCGAAGCGGACTCGGGCGAGACGGAAAGCAAGCGTCCGTCCGAGGCCTGACTGGGAGGCTCGGGCGAAACGGAGTGGAAGCAGAGACGGAGGCTTCGGGTGCTTACCACGGGTCGGAGGCAGGGCTCGAGGGTGTGGCTCGGAACGTGCTCGAGGGTGAGGCTCGACAACGTGCTCGCGGGTGAGGCTCGACACGTGCTCGAGGGTGAGGCTCGACACGTGCTCGAGGGTGAGGCTCGAGAGGAAGGAGACGACCGCGGCGGCACTCCGGCGAGTCGGCGATCCTGCGCAACACACGAGACGCAAGGGCCTGGTTAGAGTCGCGCGGAGCCGAGGAAGCTGACACAGGGGGTCAGGGGAAGATGATCGTGGCCGGAGAGGGAGTATTTGACGAACCGAGTTCACCGGTGTTCCGTCGGAGTTTGGGAAGATGGGTTACGCCGGGCGATTGGAGGCGGGGGAGGTGAAATTGAGGGTGGGAAAGCTTCACGAGCTCAAGGCGGAGCTTTCGGCTAGGTGGTTGGCGGCGGGAGCTTCAGAGTGGTCTGGCCTGGCGGCGGCGGCGGGGTCGAGTGAGAGCTCGGACGCCGGCGGTCCCTTTTATAGGCACGGTCGGGGACGGTAGAGAGCACGGGATGGTGTGGATGAGCTCGCCGAAGCGTGCGCACTCGATTGCGAGCCGGCGGGAAGGACGGCGTGCACCCAGGGGACCGGGTATGCGTTCGCCGGCGACTGCCACGCGGCGGCGTCGTGCTGGGAGCATGGGGGACGGGGCGGAGGTCAGCGCTTTGCGCGTGCGGGTGCGGCATGATGGCGCGGGCGCAGGCGACAGTCGGGGGCGGGCGTGCGGCTGCCAGGCGCGCGTGGCGCAGGCGGCGCTGGCGCGCGGCCATGGCCGGGGCCCCCTAGCTGGAGTTGAAGATGAATAGGGCTAGGTCTTGGGTTTGACTATGGGCTGATCTCTGTATTTTGCAAATTACTCCCAAAACTTGAACTGAGCAGCAAAAACTCAAAACACCAAAGTTGCTCAGAAAAAAGAGATCTACAACTTTGTCAAAAAGAATATTTTCAAAATCCAAATAGTTTTTGGACCACATTTGAAAACAGAAAAGGGAACACTTTTGGGATTTGAATAAATCAAATTACTTTTGATTTTACATTGAAAGTTGGAAATCTGCAAATATGAAAGTTGTTCCTTTTATCAAAACCTACAACTTTGCTAATATACCCTTTTTCTGAAACTCAATGTTTTTAAATAAATTTGAAAACTGAAAAGGGGACAAAAACTGGAATTTGAATGAATTTGGATTTACTCAAACTTTGTACAGAAACTTGAAAATTTGTAAATACCAAAGTTGTTTCTCTTGGCCAGATCTACAACTTTGCTTTTTGGACCAACCTCAAATTTTTAATAATTTTTGAATTACAAAAGAGGGATAAAATCCAGGGTTTGGAAATCAGGGGTTTGCAAAGGGATTTGAAATCTGATTTTGATTTTTGAACTTTGGCCAACACAACAAAACTTCAGACATCCAACTGAACAAGAAATACACAAAGCTGGCACAGAGGTGAAATTACCATTTTGCCCTTATAGGAAGATTTGGGCTTTTAGGGTTTTTGAAAAGAGATTGCTACACAAGTACTAAGCAAACATAAATGCAAGGCAAGGATGATTAATGACTAATGATGATGACATGTCAGGTTAATTACAGGTTAAACACAGAGGTGTTACAATCGGCTGCGCGCCATCAGGCAGAAGGCAGACGAGGCCAGGGAGCAGCTTCGCCGAATGGAAGAGTCCCTCGCCGCGGCTGAGGCGAGGCAGAGGGCTGGAACGACGGGGATATGCCCCCGCTGCAGGAGGGAAATGAGGAGCGAGATCGAGACAACCTTCGCCATCCACCTCCCCCACCACCGCCACCCCAAGAGCCTTACCCAATGAGACAGCAAAACTTTCGCCAACTTTACCCAGATGGAGAGAGAGCCAAACCTCCGCATCCAAAGAAGACCTTAGCAACACCAAATGCCCTATGACCCGTGGTCACCCCTCTCCCAGATACTCCAAACTCAACTCTGGCCTCCATGCTACAACCCACAAAACTTACCTCGTTACGACGGGCTTTCCGACCCTCGCCAGTTCATAATGAGCTATGAGGCGGCAGTCCCGCGGCAGGTGGAGACGAAGCAACAATGGCAAAATCCTTTGTCATTATCTTGCGCGACATGCGCAAACTTGGTACAGCAACCTTCGCCCCGGGACCGTGGATTCCTGGGCCAACCTCAGAGACAGGCTCTGCACAAACTTCAAAGGCATCAACCAGCCCCTTCGAACCCCATCGACTTGTTCAATTGCAAGCAAGAGGAGCGAGAACGCTTCAAGACTACTGGCGAAGGTTCATCAAATCAGAGCAAGAACTCGGGGATATCCGACGAAGCTGTAATCTCGCCGCAGTCAGTGGCCGCGTCCAGGCCCATGCTCATCAAAGTTTGCCAGGAAGCTAGCGAATTCAATCGAGGAGTTACACGAAACAATGGAACGATATTGCAGAGCAGACATGGACTCAGAGCGAAGTCTGACGCTCGGCGCTCACAAATGAAGCCACAGCTGAGGCCTCAAACAAAGGAAAGCAACCTTCGCAAAGAGCAAAGCAACGTTGGTGCAATCAACAAAGCGACCAAATTACGAGGATCAAAGACGGGATGCTCAACCTCCGAGCAACCAAGCCTCTCAAGGTTTTGCCACCCCCGCCGAATCAGCGGAACCAGCAACGAGATCCCGCTAAAATGTATTGTCACTTCTGTGGTCTCGGAAAGGGGCACACAACAACGCAATGCGAATGCTTCGCCAAGGAAAAGAATACCAGGAATCCAGGAAAAGCTGCTTCGTCAGACACCCGAACATCAACCACACCAGGAAAACCAAGCTTCCACCCTTCAAATACCCAATTCCATTACACCCCCGTAAACTATGGCCTACCCTCGCAAACACCCATTTACACCCACCACCCACACTTCAGCCAAACCTCCTACCAGGCACAACAAACCCACAACGCCAAAACACTCATACACAGTCACATACCCAACAACCCCCCAAAACCAAATTCCAACAATCCACCAAGCCAGCAACGCTCTGCCACCACCACCGCCAATTCCGCTTTACCAGCACCCCAACCTGTCAAGCCGAAGCCCAGAGCCAAAGACCATCAACAATCCCACATCAACCTTCGGTGTGATTCTAGCTATCACCGGAGGTTCAAATGAAGACCATGGGTAACAAACGGCAGAGAAAAGAACACGCCAGACGAGTTCACCACGTGGCCGTCGAAGGACCCCACTACAGATTCGGTCGTTGGTCTCACATCCCATAACCTTCGATTCCAGCGACATGAAGCTGAGAGATTACCCTCACACCGATGCTATGGTGATCGAAACCAACCTTGCTGGGTGGACTGTCACCAAAATCTTGGTTGATACAGGAAGCTCCGCTGACATCCTATTCGCCTCAACCTTCGACAGCATGAAGCTCGATAGAAACCTCCTGCAACCCGCTGACACCCCTCTATACGGCTTCGGCGGTCAACAAGTGAGAGCGGTTGGCAAATATCCTTGCCTGTGACTTTCGGCGACCAAACGAACTGCAGAACTGAGCACATAACCTTTGATGTCGTCGACATGTTCTATCCATACAATGCCATTTTTGGCCGAGGGGTCACAAACGCATTCAATGCTGTCATCCATCCCGCTTACCTATGCATGAAGCTTCCCGCCCCGAAGGGTGTGGTTGCAGTATTTGGGGACCAAGACATTGCAAGGGCAGCTGAAGGAAACGTAGCCCCAGGGCAACGTAATGTACACAATTTGTCAAAACCTCAAACCCCCGGCATCAGCGACGAGGGTGAAGTCTGGAATGACAGAGTGAAGGCAGCGCCAAAGGAGGAAACCAAACAAGTCCAACTCTTCGAGGGTAACACGAAAGAAAGGTGCTCATCTCAGCCAATCTAGACCCCCAATCAGAAGGCAACCTCGTTACCTTCCTCAGAGAAAATTCTGACACCTTCGCTTGGTCCGCAGAGGACCTAAAAGGAGTCAACAGATCAATGATTGAGCATAGCCTGAACATCAAAACAGGCTATCGCCCAATCAAACAAAAGCTTCGCAAGATGTCAGAAGAAAGAAAGAAGAAAGGAGGCTGCAAAGGCTGAGGTAAAAGGCTTTTGGACGCAGGCGTCATTCGCTCGGTCAAATACCCAACTTGGCTCTCAAATGTGGTCCTAGTCCAAAAGAAGAACAAAAAATGGCGAATGTGCGTGGATTTCACTTGCTTGAACAAAGCTTGTCCGAAGGATGATTTCCCTCTCCAAACATAAGCACCCTGGTCGACAGAGCGGCAGGTTGCCAAACGCTGTCCCTCCTTGATGCTTTTCAGGCTATCACCAGATTTGATGAATGAAGAAGAAGACGAGGAAAAAACAAGTTTTATCACACCCTCGGGCACTTTTGCTTCCGAAGAATGGCAGAAGGCTTGAAAAATGCAGGCTCAACCTTCGCTCGCATGACCTCTGAAGTTTTCAAGGATGAGCATGTTGTCTCTGCCTATGTCGATGACCTGGTTGTCCAGAGTGAACTAAAAGAAAACCACATATCAGACTTATCGAGGGTGTTCAGCAACCTCCGGTCCGCCGGATTGAAACTAAACCCAGAAA
This sequence comes from Coix lacryma-jobi var. lacryma-jobi, assembly GCA_009763385.1. NCBI lineage: Eukaryota > Viridiplantae > Streptophyta > Magnoliopsida > Poales > Poaceae > Coix > Coix lacryma-jobi. The sequence goes on along the minus strand of CM019825.1, from coordinate 153,611,858 downwards.
AATGCGTTTTCGGGGTAAGCGAAGGTAAATTGCTAGGTTGCATCGTCTCAGCCAGAGGAATCGAAGCTAACCCTGAGAAGATCGACGCCATCATGAACATGGAACCTCCGGCGACCAAAAAAGCAGCTCAGCGTCTGTCTGGTCGTTTAGCAGCACTTAGCAGATTCATCTCAAGATCCGCAGAGCGAGGGTTACCTTTCTTTGAAACACTCAGAAGCAATGCTCCATTTAATTGGGGTCCTCAGCAGCAAAAGGCCTTCGAGGAGTTGAAAAAGTATCTGACCAGCTTGACTGCCCTAACCAGCCCAAGCAAGGGAGATCTATTGTTACTCTACGTCGCAGCTTCGCCCACGCAGCAAGCGCAGTTCTCATCAAGGAGCTCCGCGAAAACAACAAGACCAGACAAGCCCCAATCTACTATGTTTCAGAAACCCTCGAAGGCCCAAAGAGAAATTATTCGGAGCTTGAGAAAATAGCATACGCCGTCATTTATGGCATCAAGAAAGCTCAAGCACTATTTCCAGGCGCACGAGATCCATGTACCTTCGTCGTACCCCCTCGAGAACATTTTCAAAAACAACGAGAAGCAGTTGGAAGAATAGCAAAATGGGCAGTCGAGCTTAACAGTTACGCTGTGACCTTCGTCGGCAGAACAGCAGTCAAATCACAGGTACTGGCTGATTTCATAGCAGAATGGACACCCGACCCTCGTGCTGGTGAGCTGCGACATGACCAGTTTTGGATCGTTTACGTCGACGGAGCCTGGGGTGCAACTGGAGCCGATGCCTCGGCCATTCTAATCTCGCCTTCCGGGTCGAAGCTGAGATACGCACGAAGGCTTGACTTCAAATGCACAAACAACTCCGCTGAATATGAAGCTGTGATTCTGGCACTTTCAAGACTACGGTCGTTGTCAGTCCGAAGGGCACTCATCAACACAGACTCTCAAGTCATTGCGGGGCACATTGAGAAGAACTACAAAGCAAAAGATCTAGAGCTTCAAAAGTATTTTCAATATGTCCGAAGGTTAGAATCTTTCTTCCTCGGCATAACTGTAAAACCAATATCAAGGACTGAAAACAGCGAGGCAGATTGCCTAGCTAAAGCAGCCGCACAGCAGCAGTTACAGCTTCCACCAGATGTGTTCTACGAGGTTACCAATCGGTCAGCTTTCGAAGCTTCTGAAATCAGCGTCAAGCTGATCAGCGCAATTCAGTGCGAGGATTGGAGAGCACCTATCATGGCCTACATCAAGGGGCTCCATGAATCAAACAACAGAGAAGAAAAAAACAGACTAAAGCAAAGAGTGCGAGGGTACAAGATTGTTGACAACACCTTGTACAAAGCTTCGGTAACCTCGCCATGGCTCAAATGTGTGTCACAGTCCGAAGGCAATGACATTCTCAAGCTAATCCACGAGGGCATCTGTGGTTCTCACAACGGCCTGAGGGCTCTAGTCGGCAAAGCGTTCGGCAAGGTTTCTACTGGCCAACAGCATTAAGAGATGCGGAAACCATCGTCAAGCATTGCGAGGGTTGTCAACTGATGGCAAAGAACCAAAAACGCTCCAGGGGCACCTACAACTCTCATATGCCCAACCTGGCCTCTGCAAAGGTGGGCGATGGACCTCGTAGGCCCACTACCGACGGCTCCAGGGAACCTTCGCTATGCGGTGGTAGCTGTGGAATACTTCACAAAGTGGATTGAAACAAGGCCATTGTCCTCCATCACTTCCCTCGCAGTAAAAAAGTTTTTCTGGCAACAAATAGTCTGTCGCTTTGGAGTTCCTCAACATCTAACCGTCGACAATGGCACTCAGTTTGACAGCGAGGTCTTCAAAGAATTCTGTGCGCAAATTGGGACAATGTTATGCTTCGCCTCCGTCCGGCACCCGCAATCCAACGGCCTGGTTGAAAGAGCCAATGCGACAATATTCCAAGCTATATCCAAAAAGTTGCAGGGTAGACCTAAGGGTAAATGGGCCGATGAACTACCTTCGGTCACCTGGTCTCACAACACCTCAGAATGCAGAGCAACAAAATTCACTCCTTTCAAACTTTTGTTCGGCGAAGAAGCGTGCTTCCAGAAGAACTAAAATATGGGTCGCTCAGAACAACCCTCGCATCTGACGAGCAAGCCCAACCGCTTGATAAAGACCTACTCGAAGAAGCAAGATGCAACGCAGTGCACAACCTTCGTAAGTACCAAGAAGAAACCAAAAAATGGAGAGATAAAAAGATCAGAATCAAAGATTTGCAGAAGGGTGACCTCGTCCTCATCAGAAAACAAAACACCAGCTTGGCGGGAAAATTCCAGCCCAAGTGGACAGGTCCATACTTGATTGTGGAAAGCAATCGCCCCGGTTCTTTCCACCTCTCCGACAGCGAAGGAAATATCCTGCCTCACACCTGGAACATTGACGACCTTCGCAAATTCTACCCATAGCGGAGCCTTAGCGAGCCCTCGCACTATGTAATCTTTTGTGTCATTTTTGTTTTCTTCCATTTTGTGCATGTAACAAAAACAGAAGGAGCTGCACTCTTTTTCCTTACGAAGGGCGTAAGGTTTTTTAATGAGGCAGCATCCACAACCTTAATGCAGGTTAGGACCAAAAAAAAAGAAGAGTCATCAAACCTTACATTTACTAGAAAACATCAAAAAAGCACCTCTTCTTCAAAGAGTGCTATCATCGATGCAACCTTTTTTAAGATTGCTTCAAAAACGAATGTTTTCTAAAAGCAAACTTCACCTCTACCTAAGATAAGGAGAGGCGCGAAGTCTAAAAAGCCGAGCACCCTCGCAAAACACGCCAGGGGCTCGTGAAAAGCAAACTTCACCTCTACCTAAGATAAGAGGAGGCGCGAAGTCCAAAAAGCCGAGCACCCTCGCAAAACACGCCAGGGGCTCGCAAAAAGCAAACTTCACCTCTACCTAAGATAAGGGGAGGCGCGAAGTCCAAAAGCCGAGCACCCTCGCAAAACTCGCCAGGGGCTCGCAAAAAGCAAACTTCACCTCTACCTAAGATAAGGGAGGCGCGAAGTCCAAAAAGCCGAGCACCCTCGCAAATCACGCCAGGGGCTCGCAAAAAGCAAACTTCACCTCTACCTAAGATAAGGGGAGGCGCGAAGTCCAAAAAAGCCGAGCACCCTCACTGCAAATGCCTGGGCTCGCCAAAAAAAGAAAACCCGCCGCCCGTGATGATACAGTAGACGCGAAGTCCAAAAAAAACCAGCTTGTCGAAAAGCATCACGCGAGCCTCGCTAAAAGAAATGGGGGCGTCGCTGTTTTTTCAAATCAGCTTATCAAAAGCGTTGCGCGAACCTCGCTAAAAGAAAATGGGGGGCGTCGCTGTTTTTTCAAATCAGCTTATCAAAAGCATTGCGCGAGCCTCGCTAAAAGAAAGTGGGGGCGTCGCTGTTTTTCAAATCAGCTTATAAAAAGCGTTGCGCGAGCCTCGCTAAAAGAAAGTGGGGGCGTCGCTGTTTTTTCAAATCAGCTTATCAAAAGCGTTGCGCGAGCCTCGCTAAAAGAAAGTGGGGGCGTCGCTGTTTTTTCAAATCAGCTTATCAAAAGCGTTGCGCGAGCCTCGCTAAAAGAAAGTGGGGGCGTCGCTGTTTTTTCAAATCGGCTTATCAAAAGCGTTGCGCGAGCCTCGCTAAAAGAAAGTGGGGGCGTCGCTGTTTTTTCAAATCAGCTTATCAAAAGCGTTGCGCGAGCCTCGCTAAAAAAAGGTAGGGGGCGCCGCTGCTTTCCCAAAATCATCCCATCAAAAGCGTAACGTAAAGCTTCACAATCACTTTAGTTAAACCACTACAAACCAATTCAGATAAATTACAGAATTTACTTGCCTCAACCAATAATGCGGCTTACAATTTAAAAGGGAAAAAGCCACAGTTACAAGGGTTCACCCCCACGTTCAACTATTGCCAAGTCATCGAAACCCTTGGCCCCCTCCTCAAAACCCCCCTCCACTGGAACCAGGGGTCCCCACAGCAAAGGAGCTGCAGGGACAATGGCAGTTCCCCGGGTAAAACCCTCGCCCTATACATGTATCTATGCCTTGTCTCACTAACTTCCGAAGGTTCTTCCTTCGGAATCATAAGTGTCCCATCCGAACCTATAACAAGCTCCCTTTGCCCAAACAAATATTCCAAAGCTGTGTTCTCGTCAATATCATTATCTCCGCTAGCTTGCGAGATTGAAGAAGATCCAAACAAATAACGGTCGGCCTGACGGTCCGTATAATCTGCTTCACGCCAAAAACGACTCGACCTACTATTCTTTAAATCATACCTCCGCACCTTTGACCACCAAAAGCGTTCAAAGGAAAGCGAAGGATGTTTCAACCTAGCGCAAGCCCACGATTCACCAGTTATAAAAACATCTTGGTAATTTAACATCAGCGGAGTCACGTCGAATACGTCTAGCACGGTTCCGTCAGGAACCTGCATATTTCACAAAAATACGAAGATGCTTCAGCCTCATCAAGTCTTTACAACCACAATCTCTACAAAAGGGCTACCTCGCCACAACAATCCCAGGGATCACACCTGACCAGCTTCCCTATGGGCTCCACTCGCAGCTCCGTCCTTGATAGCTTCTGAACCTTCGCCAATGGCGACGGTCGAGGCTCCAGCAGGCGCCTTCTCCGCCGTGGATTCATCCACGACAGCCTCGACGATCGAAGCAGGCTCCTCTTCCGTCGCCGCTTTTTGCACCGCGGCTTCTTCAGTGCTCAGGACGTCCCCAGTCAAGGCCTCGATCTCGGCGAGCGTAACCCCCGCAGCACTTGACTCAGGGGCAGCTTCGGAGCCACCTCCTACTTCAACTTCCGTGGGCGGCGAGGGCATCGCATCTTTTCGAGCCTATAAACAAAACAAAGGCAAACCTCGCCAAGATTAATAATACCCCCTCTGAAACAGATCAACAAAATCGAAAAATCCGAAAAAGTACGCAAACCTGACGTGTAGCCTCGACAGCTTCTTCGAAGGCAAGAGCTCGGCCGCCTCCGGAGATCCAAAACCTGCGGAGCAGACGCATCGCGCAGTTCCGAACTTCAGCATCATCAACCTTCATACGGCGCACTTCATCGACCGACGGAAAGGCATGGTTTGGCCTCTTGATTTTGCGAAGATGATCACAACCCGCCAGTCGAAGCGTGCTCGCCATTGCCAAAGCCCCGGCGTAGCCTCCGAAATCGGCTGCATTGACAACTAGCGAACTAAATACATCAAGTTCATTACTCAGCCAACCCTCGAAGGCTTCTATGCTAGCTGCAGGCAACGGCTCTTCGGCAGAGCCTCCAGCCTCAGTCAGGCAACAATCAAGCTTACGCTGGACGTTCTCCATACTCGTCCGCCAGGATTCGCTCAAATCCCCTAAGCGACCCTCGACATCGGCCAACGCCTTGTCCTTCACCTTTCCCTCAGCAATCAAATCAGCATTACGCTTCGCCAGTTCAACTGCCTCCTCTCGAGCCTTCGCGGCCTTCTCCAAAGCATTCTTCAGTTCAATTTTCTTATTTTCCAAGCTCCGGGCAAGTCTGCTATTCTCCTTCTCAAGCTCATTAATTTGGCTTCTCATAAATTCCATGTCGGAGCCTACCTTCCGCCTCGCCACGCGGTTCAAGAGCATTAGCTCCGCCAACTTGACGTCAACGTCGGCAAAAGTATCACCAACCGCCTGGTCCGCAAGTCGAACCTCTGCCTCTGGCACACAAATGCGGCCGAAGATTTGGCCTAAAAAACGCCTTTCCTACGGGCCACATTGCAAGTGACAATCCCGAAGGTCCGGACTGGTGAACAGCTCAGTCGCCGGATCAGAAATCCCAAGCTTCTTAGCATACTCCGGGAGGCTTGATCGATTCGCCTCGCCGTACGGTCTCTTTCCCCGGGCTCGGCTAGGCTCGAGTTCTCCATCAAACTCAAAACCCTCTACTCACAGGTGCGAGCCCGCAAAGCTGGGAATCGACCCTCGTCGAGGACTATCTGGCTCAATGTCTCGAGCGATGTCGTCCACGCTCCGGGCAACCATCGCACCAGCGCTTGGCGAGGCTGCCCCTCTTCCGCGGGTGTCATCGATGGACACCTCTCATCAGTGTCATGTCCTTCACTGGAAGCTTCGCTGCTTTCATCAGACGAACCCTCGTCCGTTCCCCCCTCTTTTCCATCCTTCTCCTCCTCCACCTCATCATCATCAGACTCATCCTCGTCGTCCGAAATCTGAATCAAAGCACTGATCCCTCCAACTCGGGGCACCGCCCTGCAGCCCTACCGACACCTCGGCCGGAAGCAACAATAGTTGACGAAGAGATACCAGCCGAAACGGCCGCGACCTTCGTCGCGAGTGTTTTCACCCGGCCACCGGCACCACCACGGCCTCGCCCACGGCCTCGTTTCGGCCGAGAGACAATTCCCCTCTCCCCCGAAGCTTCGCACTTCCTCTTCTTCGGCGCATCCTCGCTCGAAGGAGCCGGCCAGTCCGCATACCGGACCCCAAGAATATCAAACATTCTGTTCACCCGACCTCCGCTACCCACCGAGTTGTGGATCGCCTTAGTCTCTAGCGTGGACAGTTTCCCGACAAGTTCCACAGTCCACTGCTGAACACGCTTGTAGATGACCTCGATCCCATCTCCGCGTGAGGGAAACTTTTGGAGAGTTCTCTCCCAAATCTTGTCAAGATCCAGGCTCGACCTCTTTAAACCCCTACCTTCATACTTGGGATCATCCTCCACTTTGAACCATGCCTGCCTTCGCCCAAGAGGCCAAATCTTGGCACAACAATACTCCTCCACCAGGTCACGCACGCACTGCGAGCGGGCAACAACCCTCAGGCAGTCAACAGAGGCGTGAGCCTCGGCGCTCATCCTAGCTTCGGCGCTTACTTCTCCAAGCAACGGAAGCTCACCACAAAGCTCAACATCATCACTGAGTTTGTAGTAGAACCAGAACTCTTGCCACTCACTGCTCCACTTGTTCTTCTGTGCTTGTACCGGTAGCTCCGCGCCGGCGCGATGGCAGAAAGTGTAGACGGTGAACTGACCGAGACTGGATCTGCCCTCGCCGTCAGTGAACTTCCGAGGCTGCATATGGACGCGATGAGTGCGTACAAACCCTTCGACATGAGGGACAATCCCCTGAGATTGGCAGGCCCAAACATAAACAGACATCTTCGTGAAGCACGAAGGTGTAAGCTGATGAAAGCGCAAATTAAACCTTCGCAGAACTGAAGTCACGAAGGAGTCAGCAGGAAAGCGAAGTCCGGCTGAAAAGAATTCCTCAAATACAACAACCTCGTCTGCACCTGGCGTCGGCACCGTCTCCCCAGCACTGGCCCTCGCCTTGCCCTCCTCAATCCAACCCCACCTAACATAGGATGCAAGATCAGTGGTGCAAACCCGACTAAGCCCGAACTCGAAGGTAGTCCCCTCATCCGCAGCGGCGGGAGATACAGCGCGAGCCGTTTGCTTCAACCTCGCCATCTCTAAAAACTAAGCCTCGCTAGACGCAAGCAGTCTAAGCCTTCGCAACTATGCGAAAAGCAACCTCCGCAACAACAAACGAGCAGCAGCAGGATGGCAAGCGCGTTCGAAGGCACAAGACGAAAGCCCCTCACCTACCCCTCCTATTTATAGGACAAGAAGCGGGAGCATCCCCCCGACGAAATCGGCACGGTAGCCGAAAAACTCGGCATGAAAAACGGAGCGGGCTTAAACAGCACAAAAGCAAACAGTACTACGGCCCGGCCCAGAGCAGTCGCGGGCGTCGCTGCCTAGGGTCTTTTCACGTCTCCCATCGAAAGGCGCTGCTTGGGCCTAAGCTCTGCTCCTTAGATCCAAAGCAACGAGGGGCTACTGTTGGGGATGAGGACCCTCGGCAGCGGCACCACACAGAGCGCAGGCAAAAACGACCTTCGCGTGATCCACGCGTCCCCGCTCGACCCTTTTTTCTCAGGCGACTGAACCCCTCGGACCCGTTTTCTAACCCTCGCCATGGATCCGACCCCCGAGGCCTTGTTGCAATTCTCTGCAGGTTAAGACTCGACGACAACCAGGCGGGTGACCCTCGCTCGCCTTGCGAGGCCACTTCACTTGGAGCGAAGGGTTCGGCGAGGCGACGGAAGGACGCTGGCTCAAGGGCAAGCAGAGTCGAAGGTCAAGTTTTTACGTCTGCCCCCGAAGGTGGGCAAGACCGAGTGGCGGCGCACAGAGGGAAGGCTGATTAGGGTTCCCGCCGCAACCGTTGTTTTTACTTCTTTGCCCCTCCTCCTGCGTGGAGGTAGGGAATCTTTGTTGTACCCTTTCATAATTAGTCCTGTGACCCTTGGTATTCCCTATAAATACCAAGAGGTGAACAGTGTAAGAGATACGATTTCTTGGGAATAGAGCTACAATAATAGTCTTTGTTCCCTTAACCTTCGTTTTTTGCCTTCGACGCTTGGCCACCTTCGCCTTTCCCTCGCACGAGAGCGAAGGAGAGCAAGCGTGTTTCCAACACATCTCATAAAATAGTCTCCATCTGTACAATTAGTTTTATAACTAGTCTGTTTTCAATATTTTAAATTAGGCGTCTGCTCCGGTACTCCTTCCTAGGAAAAATTACACGAAGTTTAAAGCAAGTAATTCAGTTAATTATTATTATTATTTTGTTCTGGGCCATGTTTGGGCGAAACCCGTCCGTCCAGCCTGTGACCCAGAGTCAAGCAACCGTCAGGGCAACGAACGTCACGAAAAGGAGACATCGCCGTTCCGATGTTCATTCATGCGATTAATTTTTCCAACAAGTCGAGGGAGGCGTCCAAGCCGGCTGTAAGCATACAACCCGCTTCTACTCTCTCTCCTGCTTTCTCTCATCCACGTCAGCATTTAGCTGGCTTATAGCCCTCTATAATACTTGATCTTAGTGATTGATGAGACACCGTCGCCACGACCATTTTGGAGCGGCGACCCGTTTAGTGGTTAACAAGGATTTGGACCAGTCGAGGTTAAGCGAAGAACGAATCGCATGAATAAACGTCGGAACGACACCGTCTTCTTTCCATGATGTTCATTCCGTAGTGCCCTGACGGTTGCTTGATTCTGGGTCACGCAAGGGCTGGACAGATGGGCTTCGCCCAAATATGGCCCAGAACACAAAAAACAATTACTTGAATTAACTGCTTTAAACTTCGTGCAATTTATCTTAGGTCAATCTCAATGGGGATTTCATTTGATTTTTGCATTAAATATGCTGCCACATAAGCACTTTTGATGACATGGCATGGTATTTAAGAAGAGAGAGAAGAAATGAGTTTCATCTAGATGAAACTCTCTTGGCACGAATACCAACTATCTATGAGTCATGAAATTTAATGCTTATGAAACTTTATATTGAAACTCTCACTTCTCAATGGAGAGTTTTATTCAAGTTTTATTTTATTTCATATGACATGACAGTCTTGAAAACAACAAAATGAAACTCACCATTGACATTGGCCTTAGGAGGAAGTACCGGAGCAGATGCCTTCAAATTAATGTCGCAATAGCCAATGTGACGAGAACTGAATTTAAGTTGGAGAACCAAACACCTCCTAAAGAGTTTTTTTTTTTAAAAAAAATGTCGTATAGAACTAGACTTTTTTAGCCCCTTTAAAGTTTCGCCCCACATATCCAAAGTGAACTGGAGCCGGAAAAACTCTTTCTCATGGGTGTGCCTTTGATCATCGCGAGCGGGAGTTGGAGCTGAATCGGACCAGTGCTCCCATACTCCCTCCGTTCACGAATAAATAGATTTCTAGAGTTGACCTAAGTCAAACTTTTTAAACTTTGACCGAATTTCTAAAAAAAAACTATCAAGATTGATGATCTCAAATTCGCATCATTAAATATATCATAGAGTATATTTTCATAATATATTCATTTTATACCATAGATGTTATTACTCTTTTATATAATGCTAGTCAAAGTTTAAAAAGTTTGACTGACACGGATTCTAGGAATTGATTAAAGATGGAGTACCTACCTACAGTACCTTAGGGTCCGTTTGGGAGAGCTCCAGCTTCAGCTTCTCCGAAGAGAATCACTTCCAACCAGCCAAATGCTCAAAATGTCAACTGATTTAGGTGGGGATCCAGAGAGAATCACTTCTCCATTTACACTAGAAGGTGAGAGCTAAAAAAAATCTGCTTCACCCTGCTCCCTGTTATATTCTAGTGGTGATCAGCTGAGAATCAATTCTCCTTAGCTCCCCACCCTGCTTCCTCCTAAGAATCCAATAGAATCACTCTGTCGGAGAATCATGGAGCGGAGCTGGAGAATCAGGAGGTGGAGCTCTCCCAAACAATGCCTTACCTACCTACTCCCTCTGTCCCTAAATAAGTATCGTTCTCGCTTCTCGAGAAAAAGTTACCGGCAATTATATATTAAAATATATTAATATTTATGCTAAGTAATTAGTATCATCGGAAAGATCTTTACATCTGGTTTTTTAATAAAATTATTTGGAGATACAAATATTGCACATATTTTCTACAAATTGAATCAAACATGTGGCACGCACACCAACGGCGACACTTATTTAGTGACGGAGGGAGTACAGCAGTAGTAAAAAGTAATGCATGCATCTCCTCTACTCGTACTAGTCCACTCTCCAGTGTCGTCGTCCACAGTGGTTGGCTCCTAATTCCACGGCCGTACACTTCCGTGCGGTTCCGTAGCACCCCGTGTACGGAACGGGGGACGACGCATCGAGCGCCGCGCGCGGATCGCTGCCGGCCACCCACCTACCCCCAGGCTCCGTCCGTACGCGCACGCGCACGCGGCGCCCGTGACTCCCAGTTCTGTGGGGCCCACCACGAGCCATCTCCTGGGCTTCCCCGCTTCCTGCCCGCCGCTGTCCTGTGCCGCCTTCCCTTCCTTCCCTCCCTCCCTCCGGTTGACGAATGGGCGGTGGATGGATGGATGGATTATATTGACTGACGGTCAGGTGATCTCGATTTTTTAGGCGACTGGGAAAGTGAGTTTTTTTCTCAACTTTAACGGTGGACGGATGGATGGATGGATTAGGCCATCCGCAATGGTTGTCAAATAGCTAGCTAGGAGGAATTCTATTGACTCTCAATAGCACTTTACAAATAGCTAGCGAGATGACGTATAAAAATAATATAAAAGTAGCACTTTTATTGGCTATCGAGGAGAGAGATCAAATAGCTAGCGACTCCCAATAGCTAGCTATTTGATCTCTCTTCTCGATAGCCAATAAGAGTGCTACTTTTATAAGTTGTCTCATCAAAATAATATTTATTTATATGTCTCATCTAGATAGCTATTTGTAAGTTGTCATTGAGAGCCAATAGCATTCTTCATAGAGACCAAATAGCTAGCGTTTTGAACACCATTGCGGACGCCCTTATATTGCCGCCTTCCTCGAATGGGCGGTGCCGGTGGGCCCTACCCTACTTAATGTTTCATCAATTCAACGGTGGCCAGTAGAACGAACAGTGACTGATGGATGGATGGATTATGACCCTGTTTACATTCCACCTTTTTTCGTCCTCTCTTCATCACATCAACCATCACATCAATATTTAGACACATATATAAAGTATTAAATATAGGTAAATAAAATAACTAATTATACTTTTAGTATGTACATGTCGAGACGAATATTTTAAGCCTAGTTGGTCTATATCTGGACAAAGTTTGTCAAATAACAACGAAAGTGCTACAGAGAAATTTTTGCAAAATTAGGCATTGGCTGACGGTCAGGTGATCTCGATTTTTTAGAATCCTTTGTACAAGGTCGAGAACTTTTATACTCGGCTCTGGAAAAAAAAAAATCTCGCCTGAGATTAATTGCTGCTTGACGAGTGACGATGCGCGTTTCCAAAGTGTGGTTTTAGGGACGACAAGAGTTTAAATTTACAGCCACATGCTAGGATTCACCGACGCTGAGCCAAGTTTCATTTTTTTTCTTTCCTCCGACTTGTGCTGGCAAATCAAATTGAATTGATGAATGACATGAGGCAGCCTTCGTTCTTCACGTCACATCGTCCAGTGTTACTACTATTGTACTCCCTCCATCCACAAAACAATGCAATTCTCATATTATGAGAAGTCAAACATCGTAAACTTTGACTAAAATTATATGAAAAAAAATCTAACACTTAATATAAGATAAAATAAACACCATTAGATTAGTTGTAAACTATATTTTCATAATAAATTTATTTTAAGATATAAATGCTAATATTATTTACCATAAACTTGGTCAAAGTTGAGGTGATTTGACCGGCATGCTTCCCATAATTGTATTTTTGTGAACGGATGGAGTACTACTTTTTCGGTATTCCAAAATTTAAGTTAGTTTAGGGGGGTGTTTTAGTTGGTAGAAATTTGGGTGTAAAGTTCCTGTAGCACTTTCGTTGTATTTGACAAACTTTATCCAAATATGGACCAAGTAGACTCAAAAGATTCGTTTCGACATTTACAGACAAACTGTGCTATTAGTTATTTTTTTATCTACATTTAATACTCCATGCATGTGTTTAAAGATTCGATGTGATGGAGAATCTTGTAAAGTTTTGGGATCTAAACATGGCCTTAGTTCTTTTTCCTTTTTAATATGCATGCCGCTGTGTAAAGGTAGGGCAGGGATTCGAAGGTTTTCTCGATTAGTATGAGAAAATTTTCTTTTTAAGCATAATGTCCGAGAGTTGGCAAACCCTTCCACCGATCGAGTTTTCACTAATAATATGCATGCAGTATGTATTATGTATAGACATATCATATGTTTAGATGTATAAAAATACATATAACTAGAAGAAAAAAACTACTTATGTACCCTCGTTGCATATAACAAATTAGATAGCGTTTTATTACCTCGGTACAACGATGACACGGCCATAGGTATACTTTTTATCGTGCGTCGGGAAGAAGACAGTGTCGAGGCTGTTCATCTACGGACTGTTGGTTGATAAGTTAATTAAGACCAGTCTCAATGGGATTTCACGAGGTGTGTCATGCACATTTATTAGTGTGTCATATCAGCATCAGCAGATTTGTACTTTTTGCATGAAACAAAGAGAACATATAATGAATTCGTTTCATCCACACGACACGAGTCGGGCGACGTTTCCCACACCGTGAAACGGGAACCAAACTCCAGTTGGGAAGGAAGTAGTGTTTCATCGGAGGAGAAATCGGTCTCGAGCGAGCTCGTCCGTCGACGTGCGAGGCCGCTCCACCGCGCGGATGAGGCCGCTCCACCGTGCGCGAGCTCCACCGGTCGTGGGCGAGGCCGCTCCGCCGTTTGCACCGCGATTTCGTTCATCGTCAGCACCTGCGTCGCGAAGAGGAAGGCGGCGCGGTTCATCCACCGCGGATAGGCACGGGCGCCGCCGCGGTCGTGGCCGTGGCCAGGCGTGAGCCCCGCCGGCCCGCACACCGCGAGCTCCGCCGGCCTTGCGCGGGCGCAGCCTGGTCGTGGTCGTGGCTCCACCGGGCGTGCTGTGAGCGGGTGTGGCCGTGGCCAGGCCTGAGCCCCGCCGGTCCGCACGCCGCGAGCTCCGCGGGCCCTACGTGGGCGCAGCCGTGGCCATGGTCGTGGCTTCGCCGGCGCCGCTGCGAGCGGGCGTGGTCGTGGCCCCGCACGCCGCGAGTTCCGACGGCCCTGCGCGGGCGCCGCCGGTCGAGTTCGCCCACCGCACGCTCGCGTCCGCACGGTCATCTTCAGCGTTCGTCATGATGGGGAACCCGTGGTCGGACGGGGAAGAAAGAGAAAGAAAGATATTGCCTAAGAAATACTAAAATAATCAATGAAACTGTACAAAGGAAGACTCCTTTCATGATCTTGAAACTGGAAGGTGAAATCTTTAATTGAGACTGGCCTAATAATGTTGTTTTGTTGTGAGGATACCATAGCTAATTAATAAGCTGGACCGGCCGGCATTAGTGTGGCTGCCGCTTCCTTTCCTTTTTCTCGCGCGCTTGTGGTTCACAACTGCGGGGTTTGCAGGGACAAGAACCGACACGTACGGTACGATGATGAGCAAGGCGTTCGCACCAATAAACTGCTGTATATCACATACTAGTATATCGCACCAATTGACAGTGTCGTCGACACGACGACACGTACGTACGGTATGTGTGAGATGATGCCGGCAAACCAAGGGCGATGGAGAGATGTGAGGCAGCCGGAACCAAACGACCAAACATATAGTACTACGTACTAGTATAGTGTACGCAGCCTTTTACTAGTCTTCGCCGAATTCTAATTTCTCTGTGCACACACACACGATTGAATCTAAACCATGCATGCATGTGACAACAGTATAGCTAGTTGATGACTTATTGCTAAACTTACTACTAGTACGGGTTCTAGAGCTTTGAACAACTGAGGATTTCGGAGGAAGCAACAAAAATGTACCGTCTCTTAATTTAAGCCTAGCGTCGTTCTGTCATGTGTGTCAGCGTACGTGTTGGTGGTGGCGATAGTCTCGGACGACCTTGACTTGAAACTTCATCGTACTAGTCTCACTTGAGGTACTCCTACTAGTAAAAGTAACACCAGTAGTAGTAGTCTAGCCTATAGGAGCCATGCATATGCCTGTCTCCGTAGTAAACCATGCTGACTGGTCTCGCTTACTCCCTCAGTTCCAAAATAAATGACCCTTTAGCTAGAGGGGAAGGGTCACTTATTATGGGACGGAGGGAGTATTTTTCAAGTCACTTAGAAGAAGAGAGGAAGGCAGCATCACCGTGTACCTCCACTGCGACGACTGCAATGGAATTGATGTGCGTGCCCATGGGCTACGGCTCCGCCCGTCCTGCCCACATCTCTGACCAACCAATTTACGCCTGCCATGTGACGGGTACAGCATCGTCCTCCTCCTCCATAGCTAACCAATTTTCCTTGTCACTGTAGCAACAAAACTTTGACCAAACTATCATCATGCCAATGCTAGCTAGCTTGTCTGGTCTTTCCGTGGTAGCAGTGCGTGTGCCGTGTGGGGCAGCTCTGAACCTTGTTGGCTGGCGCAGATAGCTAGAATCAAAAGGGCCTTCACTCTGTGAGTCTGTGATCAATATACGTGTACGTATTTGTGCCGTGTGTGCCGTGTGGCGTACGTGTACGTAGTCGTGTGCGATTCTCAACTTTGGAATGTGCACTCAGCATGCAGAACTGAAGGGGGGAAAAAGAGCCTTGCACGCTTTGTTGTTGCAGCAATCCAAACTTCTCTGCGTGCAGTACGTACTGCCAACTCTACCGAGGTAGCATGCTTGCGGATCCAGATATATGATGATGATGCAGCAGTTACTATAGTTTAAGCAGGTCTCTCATCAGTCTTGATCAACAATAATCTGCTTAGCTAATACTTTGGCCTATTTCATTAGCTAGCGGGGTGGTGGTTGTTGTTACTATACTACTAGCTTCAGGGTTTAAATGTTCTTCAAGGAGATATTTGGTACTAGTAGGCTTTTATTAGTGAGATAAGGACTTGTACAGCCTATGAAGTGTAGTAGTAATAAGGTTGATAATAAAGGCATTAGAGCATGGTCAATAATAAAGCCAAGTATTTGGCTATAAGCCAAGCTCTAAAAACCAAGCTATACAATAGTTAGTCTTGTATTTGACTATAAATCATTTCTCTTTCCTATTGCTCCTCACATACATCTCTATTGAGACCCACTACTATCTATATATGCTTCCGTGCTCAGCTTGATGCTTGCATGAGAGTCAAGCTCTCTTCTCTTCTCTATTTCACATCAGCATTTGCTTGGCTCTTAAGCTAATTATTGTACCTGCTCTTAGTCTTAGTTTGTTCCTATGAAAAAGAAGGGTATACGTGGTTCCTGTGAAAAAGAAGGGTATACGTGTCTATGCTGATTCCTAGCTAGCTACTAGAGCTCCAACATATTTTTTGCACATAATCTTGCATCGTTATGAAAAAAGGGAATTCCTGAACAACAACGTAATCCATAACCTCAACAAAGTGTAAACTACTGAATTGTGTTTGGTTTGCGGAGTCACCCCATGTTTCATGAGTGGTGAACTATGAGTTCATCTCATAAATAAACTCATTCCTCATACATATACTAATTAATTATTAGCTTGTGATGAATGAGGTGGTGATGGATCAACTCATTCCATTCTGTAAAACAAATACAAAAAGAGAGGAGGAAGAAGAAGATAGACTATCTCATTCCTCAAAACCAAACACACGCACCCTAAAAGTCAATTAATAATAAAGTTTCAAACAAAAACCAATAATCAACCCTAGTACCTTTGTGTTTACTTAATTGGATCAAATTTCGTGTAATTAATGCTTCAGAGGGTTGGGGGGGGAGGTGTTGCTTTTTTCTATTCTCTATACATCTTGTCGCGAAAGATGGATGACTGTTCACCATATACTCCCTCTGTCCACGAAAAAAATCAATTTCTAGAATCCGTGTCAGTCAATTTTTTTAACTTTAACTAACTTTATAGAAAAGAGTAATAACAATATGATATAAAATGGACACATTATGAAAATATATTCGAAGATATATCTAATGATGAATGAATTTGGTACCATCAATCTTAATAGTTTTTTCTATAATTTAGTCAAAGTTTAAAATTTTAACTTAGACAAAACTCTCTAGAAATGATTCTTTCGTGGGATGGAGGGAGTAGTATGCACCAATATCCATGCATTTATTAAATATTAAATTAAGGCTTTGTTCATTTAAAC
The DNA here is from genome assembly GCA_009763385.1 of Coix lacryma-jobi var. lacryma-jobi. Taxonomy (NCBI): domain Eukaryota; kingdom Viridiplantae; phylum Streptophyta; class Magnoliopsida; order Poales; family Poaceae; genus Coix; species Coix lacryma-jobi. The sequence goes on along the minus strand of CM019825.1, from coordinate 153,595,148 downwards.
TTATTCATTGTTCTAATAGTGTTCTATATATAAGAGAGAATGAAATACAACCAATAAACACTACACCACAACTCTTAATCAGCGACTGACTTAAAGTTGTTGTAAGGGGTCTACAGCGACCGACGGTCCGTTGTTGAAAGTTATAGCAACGGACCCTAGCAGTTGCTGTTGAAGCCGTGGGTTGTATATGTACACAGCGATCGACTTCATCTTTAGCAATGGACCGTCCATCGCTTTCAGTTTTCAGCAACGACCCGTGTCGCGTGTTAGAACTTTAGCCAAGATAGTCATCACAGTAAGAACTTTTAAACTGATAGTCAGTCAAGCTCAATTGAATATGTAAAAAAAATAATCCACATCAAATGGCATTATCACATTTAAAATTGAACCACATTCAGAACCAATACAGTATTCAATGGCATACACAAATGGCATTAATCATACTCTCATCATCCATATCAATGAGTACAATATATAATCATGCCACTAGCTTAAGCTTCTTGCAATGAAGGCAACACATACAACATATATATATAGTAGCTAAATACAAAATGTAGCTAAGTCATCAGTGTTACAACATGCATTGTTTTTTGTTGAGTGAAAAGCCATCATCCAAAAGCGATCCCCACCATGATCAAAAGATAGGTTTGAGTCCACCAATTAACTAAAAACTACTAGACCGTAGTCCAAAAGCATTCAAAGATAATTCAATGGCTTTCTATCAACAAGTCGCTAGCAACAACCCCATAGATGATCCTGTAAGGACCTGTGTGGCCTAGAGGGGGGGTGAATAGGCCTGCCAAAAATCATAGCTTAAAACTTAATTAGATAAGCCCGGTACTACCGCTCTGTGCCCGGCACTGCCGGGGCCCCAGCGCTGCGGTACTGCCGCGCAGTGAGAGACCAGAAGCTGCAATTCGAAATCCAGCCACAACTAACTGATTCTATGTGAATAGAAATGCTACAACAAGTGCTATGAACCAGCAGAACCAACTACTCCAAGCCAAATATGAAGAATAAAGTAGATCGGGCCAAACCCTAGAATCTATCACAAGCTCATGAATACGAAGAGTGAAACTAAGCAAGCACAAGAGACAAGTGATTTATTCCGTGGTTCAGCTCGCCACCAAGGCTTGCCTACCTCCACGTTGTTGAGGTTGACCACTTAGGTCATGAGCTTTGCAACTCTACCTCGTTCTCAAGTCAAGGAACCAAATCCTTGAAGTGAGGGGTAATAATACTAGCTCCACAAGTGATTACAAACCTCCCTAGGCCGCAACACAAGTTGGCAAGGCTCTAGGGCGACGCCTAGCCGGCTAGGTTTCCAAGAACCCAAGAGTAATAGAAGCAAATCCACCGGCTATGGCTCAAATCAAGTGCTCAAGAGAGTAGATCTCAGCTAGGGCTTCTCTTTGGTGAAGGTTTAAGCCTCCAACTCACTTGGAATCAATGGGAATCAAAGATTTGGTGAGAGGAGAGTTGAGAGCCTTCAATGGAGAGAGGAGAAGCTTGTCTGGAGGTAGGTGACGAGTTATGGTCATGGATAACCGTTGGGGTGGCAGGGAGATGGAGTAAATATTTCCTCCCTGCCAACGGTTACAATAAGTTGCGGCAGTGCCGGCCGAAGCCCGGCAGTGCCGCGGCCCGACACTACCGCGCCTACCAAACAAATAGGGTTGAATTGGAATTTAGTGCAGCTATCTTTGGTTAGAAACATGGATGGTTTGGGTTGGTTTGAGCACATGTCATTCAGCCATAGCAATGTATTTGCATTCCCCCTTGATAGTACGACATTCCTATAACTCAAATTCAAATGAAAAAGCTTGATATATCACTTTGAGTCCGGATCCGATGAAATATGGTATGAGGGGTCCACCAACGCATATACACCATCCTTTCTTATTATTAACCTGCTTGTCATCTTCATAAATCTCATTAGTCCTCCAATCGTGTGGTCATTAACACCAAAACCCACAATTAGGGCTTGATTGCACTTACAGATCCTGCAACAAATTTGTTGTAAGCGCCCTTCTTGGCAAAAGCAGCACCGCCTAGTGTCTCTGAGATGATCCTGCATCACCTAGAGTAAGCAATCTAGTTAGGGCATGTTGATGGTATTCATAGTATGGCACAATAGATATAAAACATTATATATCAGTATGTATACTTGGTCTAGGATTTATCATGAAATTTGTAAACAAAAAATGACATGGGTCAAGGAGACTGAAGCACATACATATCCAAGATGTCACAAGGACCAGGCTGAAGCAGGCTCAAATTTGTTACAGAACTGGTCCCAGGCTTTAGCAAGCTTCTACATATAACATTATATATTCAGCCATCAATTCAGTCATCTAGGATTTAGCTTCTTGTATTAGATTATCATATAAACCTACTAGACGCAGCAAGCCAGCACACATATAACATATTGACAAATATGTACAGTATAATATACGTCCTTTCTACTGATTTTAGGTATGGCTGAATGTAACATGTGAAGAATTATCAAGATAAATGTAAGAGGAAACAAGTTCTGTATTGATGGCTGAAATTTGTTGCAGCGTCCTGCTACCTAATTAAGGAGCAGCGAGCCGATACCTTGAGAAGATCTTTGAGAAATGAGAGCACCTTGAGAAGATCTCTGTGAAGAACCAGCAACACCCTGAGATCTTGGTTGCTGACTACAGACCTTCAGCTGTCAAAAGTATCACAATTAGAAACTGTAGATACACTCACGACATATAAAAAAGGAATCGAATCAAGTGGACATTACTCGATTAAATGGCCAGGCAACCTGCATCTTTACAGCATCCCCTAGAGTCTTGATTTCAGCATAAGGGCGTGGCACTAATGTTTCACGTCGAAAGACAAAATTCACAATCACTTCACAAAATTTAGTTCCAAGAGCCACACCCGCTAGTTTATTGTTTGGATTAACAAAAACGACAGTTGCCTTGGCCACTTTTTCGTTAGTCGACATGACAAATAGGATGACCTCTTTTCCAGCCTGAAGGATGGTGAATTTATGAGAAATGGATAACAGCTAACATTGCATTAGGTTGAGAAGATTAAATCACAAGTATAAGAGATTCAACAGCTATTAAATCACAAATATAAAATTTGCATGAGAGGTTGACAAGATTACAAGTGCATCATGTGAAAAGTGCTGGTCATCATTCCTTGGTGATATTGTAACATTCATGGCAGGCGAGGCTGCAGGGGTTGCAGGTTGCTGTTCATCATGTTCCTCATCGTAGTTGTCTTCCTCTGCATAGTCATATCCTTCACCTTGATAATGTTGATTGGCCTCACCAACTTTCTGAGATCTTGGGCTCTACATCAAGCATAGGAAGATGAGTTTGAACATATTGTAGATATTTTTCTCCACCTCTCCAGTTCATTGCTATAAATTTGCTAACCAAAATTTAATCATATTTTTCCACCATTCTTGTGGCTGCAATTACAAATGTAATTTCCCACCAGCAGCTTATGGATGATTATTTTTCCCACCACCAGCAGCTTTTTAATTAATCAAACTTCCATAGTCAAGCTTGTGGATGATTGGTTTTAGACGATAAAATACCCTACAATGTCAGCTACCTTTGCCTAGTAGAGTGAATGTGTCAGTCTAACAACATCGAGTATTGTTTCTACCATTCATGTTATATGTACAGTAGTAGAGTGAATGCATCAGTCTAACAGCATGCTGTGGAAAGACATTTTGAAGTAACTTACCATTTGTTGTCTGGAGTTAGAACCATACTGTTACTGTGAGAGTCTTTCGACAATTGGAGATTCCTGTGTCATCCTTTCCTCCTCCCTTTGTTCCATTTCCAAGATACGTTGGCGTAACACTTGATTTTCACTTTCAGCCTGTTGACGAGCCAAAACTTGTATTTGGAGCCTTATCGATGTGTACGCCTTAAGTCCTGGGGTACCAATGTCTTGAGGAGTTGGTCCCAAACCCAAACAACGGACTCGTCCCTTTGGCTCCTTTACTCCACAAACAACAGAAAATGCATCACCTTGCTGGATTGTCTTATCCATCAGCTCCGGATAGACTTCAACATCTTTCAAAAGGTCCTAAATCAAGCAAAATAAGTGCAGCAAACAAATATTTAGATTTACAGTTACTTTTAAACATTTCATCTTTAAATATTGATGGGACTGATCGTCTATAATAAATTATCAACCAGCATACAATATGATTCACTAATTTAAAGATCAACTAAGAGTATAATTACATTGCAAAAGGAAAGTTGAAGTCCATGGCTAATGTTTGTCCCTGTACTTACAATTGTTGTTGCTGCTGCGCTTAAAGGCACTCCATTTTTTTCTTGTATGCGTTTTTATATAGACTTCATCTCTTCGAGGAGGGCGTCCAAGTTGCTTACCCTACAAGTTTTAAATTTGCACATGTCAAAATGCCCCAAAAATGAGCAATTCAAATTAGATGACAATGATAAGCGTCTATACCATTTTGTGTGCAGCAGAAGCATAGCTCACACTGCCTGATGTATGAAGAAACTTCAGCTTTGCACGATTCTCCTTTCCTCTTGTTGTCAGAGCCTATGATAAGAAGTGTTACATTACATCTGCATGTATGTTGACAAAAACAAGTCCAATTGGCAAGTGACTGAAAAACATATTTGTATCAGTCAATCCTTACTCGAGACTCAGAAGACCTCCAAATTTTGAGAAGATTATCCAATTCATGTTCATCTATTCTATGACCATGTAACTTCTTCATTTCCTCATCAGTCAGTGTTTCATCAAAAATTGTTTCTTAAGTTTTGACTTAAACTGTTTCCACATTGCTCCAGCACTAGATATAACACAGTCCATGACTTTGTCATCTATATCAAATCGTTTCTGGAATGTCAAAAAAAATAAGCCAATCAGTCCAAGGATGGATAATCTAGACAATTAGGTTTGTCCAACTTGCACTACAGGAAGCTACAACCAATTCTATTACCAACTTGGATACCACCAGCTATCAAACTATGAAAGTTTAGTACCTTTATGTCTTTCCAAAGTGCTATCTTCTTTTCACCATCAACAAGCCTCGAATCCTTGCATCCAATTGGCAACATTTTCCGCATTTGAACTCCAATAACACTAGAAAGCTTCCTGTAATTTTCTCCAATAGGCTGCGCATTGTCATTTAGTTCTATTTTAATTTTAGGCACGCTGCCAGGTTCCTTTAATACTATATCATCCATTATATTGACACTCCTTCCTCCTTTCCTCTTCTTTTTGGTACAACTATGCATATCTGCAGCTGTAAGGATCATTAGGCATTAGCAACAAGATCATAAGTAGGGTAAGTTACAATTCATACTACGAACATCACCTTCATTGTCACTTAAAAAATCTCCAATTGTTTCACAGTCAGCAATTTCCTCACAACTAGGTTTTTTCAGCCTAGGCCGCAAATTATGATTGTTAGCTATTGCTTCTGTTGTCAGAAATTGTATAAAAATACCTCGTTCAATAAAAATGACAGAACATCCGAAAGGCTACCACCCATCTTATTTCTTGACTTAATTCTTAATAAAAGCCAATTGCAGAAAATATTTTACCTGATGCTAGCGATAAGCAATGCATCTTGGGCTCTTGGATCCTACTCTCTGAATCGGTCTAATTTTCTTAACGTACGTGACTAAAGGCATTGAGGAGAAATTGAAAGGAACAGAACAAAAACGCGGTCGACTAATCTGATTGCTCGATGCCGTGATTGGCTTATTAAAATAAGTAAAAACAACAGCTCAATGTTTTATTCATCAAGTCAATTACCTAATGGTTGAGTGCAAACTAGGAAGAAAGCAGGGGTGAGTAAGATGAGCACCTGACAGCTCCTGGGCAGGCGGGCGTCGGCAGGTATTGGGGCTGCAGCGATTGCAACTTGGCCGCTGGGAGGGCGGGCTATGTCGGGCTCGGCAGATCCGGGGGCGACTGGATTCTAGTCGCCGGTAGGGGCAGGACTGGCCACCGGCGTGGCCGCTGGCGGGTGCGGGCGTGGTCACGGCAGGGGCAGGACTGGCCGCCAGTGGGGAAGAGACTGGCCGCCAGGGGCGTCCGGCGGGCGGGCGGGCGTCTGGGGCGGCCTGCCAGCCAACGGAGGCGAGGATGTGGAGGCGGTGCTGGGCGTGGCGTCGGTGGGAAGAGCGACTCCGAGTGACTCCTGGGCGGCGCGTGCGACTCCGAGCGAGAGGAAAGAGTATACGGCGGAGGAGAATGAAAGTGGTGCGGCTTGCATCATGGTGACTAGGGTTTACAGGGAGTTTTGGGCCAAAATTTTAGCGCGAAAGGCCCAAAAACATGGCGCCCATGGATAACTTATTTAGCCACAGACTAGGTGACTCTATTACTAACATATAGCAACTGACTATTCGATGCAAAAACAAAATATATATAGCGACGGATTGTCCAACGCCGTATTTGATATTAGCAACTGACCATCCGAGAGGAACCTTTAGCGACTTACCGTTCAACGTTAATTATCAACTTTCAACAACTCAGGTCAGTCGCTGATTAAGGGTTGTGGTGTAGTGAAATTTGAACGAAAAGGGCCAAAGATCTACGTACTCCGTACAGTACCAGGTAAGGAAACTTCCACGGACCGATCAACCAAACATAGACGAGTGGCTCCAACAAGATGGGGGTCGATTCCACGCCTCTCTTCATCACAGACGCCGGTCCGTCCTGACGACGTCTTCGAAAAGGATTTATTTATTTATTTATTATTACGAGGCTGAAGCAGTCGTCAATCCAGTTTTTTTTTTTCGGCTACCGCAGTTTGTCACACCAACTGTTCAGCGTTTTCGGTTAGTACTGTTTGATTATTGCAGCTCACGAGTCAGTCAGTCACCATGCATGCATTGCAAAAATCGTCTGCCATAGGAGTATGGTTTTGGCAAGATACATATTTCATCCGTCTCAAAATAAATATAATTCTAGTGTTTAAAATTTGATTTAAAATAAATCTAACTCTACATTAAGACAAGACAACTTTATTTATTTTTTGTATTTTTCGTTTTGCAAAGCGTAATGGTTATAACTTTATATGAATATTTTGATAAATTTATTGGTGTATTAATAACCGTATCATGTAGTACTATAATTATATTTATTTTGGGACGAAGAGAGCCTGTACAGCTCTACCACCACAGCATCCTGCGTGCCACATGTGTGTATATTTGTCAATCTTGTCACGACTGAGCTTCTTCAACTTTTACAGCTCTCCACTCATCCTGGGGCAGATCCAGCACGACTAAAAAATATCTTTAATAATTCCTTTTGTCCGGTCCAATTTATTATATATATATAATCCTATCCGACGTGGTCTAAAATTCTTTTACATTATTTTAGCCCCTCTCGATCTCGAGGTGTTTTAAGATCCGTCGCTGTCAGTACATCGTATAATAAAGTAATAAAAAGGCCGACTGGAGCCGTGCGTCTGCACCACCGCGATCGTCCGCTTCGTCACAGACGAGCTACTCGCTCACCGGCCGTAGCACGCTCTTGCCTGCTCGCCTACAACACGGCGCACATCCATCGCGCGAGGTCGTTCTCCGGCCGCGACGCGCACTGGTCCGCCCGCTCCGCCGCAACGCGCAGTATCGGAGGGAGCAAAAGGTCAAGGAGAGAGAGAGGGGGAAGGCTAATACAATAAGTACTCCCTCCATCTCAAATTATAAGACATTCCAAAAATCTTGGAGAGTCAAAGTTTTTCAACTTTGACCAAATTTATATAATAAAATAATAATATTTATGTTATCCACTAAGTACAATAAGATTCTTCATTAGTTATATTTTCATAATATACATATTTGATTTCATAAATCTTTATGTTTCTATTTAGAATTTTGGTCAAAGTTGAAAAACTTTGACTCTCCAAGATTTTTGGAATGTCTTATAATTTGGGATGGAGGGACTATTTATTACTTTAAGACACTATCAATGTGTAGGATAGTTTCTACCAATCTAGATGTGAAATTTTTCTATCTGTATCAATCAGAGATGATAGAAAAAAAAGACTCTGAAAGCTAGCTAAAATGATGTGGAGGTGGAGGAAGCACCCGGAGGAGCGCACACGTAGCTACCACGAGGGAGCAGCCGTGGAGCAAAAGGTAGGTACGGAGTAGTGGTAGTACTCCGTACGTGGCTACTGGGACTGGGAGATTCGTGAAATATCCATCCAAACAGGCCCCGGCGTTGTTGGGCGGTGGGGACTGCGATCGCGAGCCACACGCGCCGCCGCAGAAGATCTCCGTGGTGGGGCCGCGGGCGGTGCGCGCGACGCGGACGCGCGCGCGGGGTGTGTGGTGTGTCGTCTGCGTGGTGGGTGTGGCCGTAGCTACGGAACCGTACTGCCGCTTGTACCCGGCTCACCTTCCCCACGTCGCCGTCGCGGGATCCTCTGCGGCGGGCGTTCCGGCGGGGAACGAGTAGTACTGTACTGTACGTAGCAGCCAGCCTGTGGCGGACTCGACTCCAACTGGGCAACTGGGATGGTCCGTGAGCCCATGTGGCCGTGTCCATCATCCACCGGCACCAGCGGCAAACACCGTCGCTCCTGTGAGTCTGCCAGCAGGGCAGTTTAGCAGGTTGCCATTTGGCAAGTTGCTATTGTACTGCCACGTTCACATAGCACTAATGTACAGTAATGACCAGCCAAAAGCAGGCCCGAAGCAACCAGGCAGGCGAATCCCACCGGGCCAGGCGCCACACCCCCCCGACCGTATATCACGGACCCGTACGCCCACGTCCGTACAGCCCCACCCCCCCCCCCCCCCCCCCCCCCCCCTCTCGCAGGCACAGCCAGCCAGGCCAGGGGCCATGGCCATTTCACGCGTGACGACGACATCGACAGCGCGCCGAGCGGCCGGCCCGCCGGGGGCCCTCCGATCCGAGTATACAAACAGTCATCTCGATCCGTACGGCTGGCTGGTTTGTCCCCCGCGGCCCGTACAAGTGGCGTGGAATCCCATCGTAGCCTCTCCAACGTGCGTGCCGGCGGCGCTCGCCGGCGGCCGGCGGCCGGCGCGCCAGGCGGCACATGCGCTGACGACCCCCCTCGTCCAAATTAAAAACGCATGCATTTGGATTTGGTTGGTCCAAATGTGTCCACGCCGCGAGCTCAGGGAGCATCTCCATCACGTACTGTACAGCTACTACTTTTTTTGTACCACATCAAGTATAGCTGTATAGACTATAGTAATCTGTTCTTGTCAATAGTACACAACACCTTGGTCGATGCGAAAGGATCGATTCATGAACTTTGAAAAGTTCAGCTCAAGATCGACGGCCTCCAATTTCCAACGTATGTACCGTATGTAGTTAGCCGGTTAAGAAACAAACAAGCTATACATGATTACAAAGGTTTTTTAATTAGCGCATTATCACCTCCTCTAAAATGTTTTCTTATTTAGAAAAGGCATTGCTCTGGTCACATATCTAATTAGGTCAGTCTTAGTGCAAAGTTCTATTAGTACTACGTTATTTTTAAGATGTCATGTCATACGACTGAAATGGAACTCGGATGAAACACACACTCTCATTGGAGAGTTTCATTCTATAGTTTCGTTGACATTTAATTTCATGACTCGTAGAGAGTTAGTAATCGTGTCAAAAGAGTTCATCTAGATAAGCCCATTTTATCTCTCTTTTCTGTCAATACATTGACATGTCACCAAATTTGTTTGTGACAATCTATTTAATACAGATTAAACTCTCCCACCGAGACTCGGAATACACTTGGTCTTTGAACAAGGACGGTTCTTTCTTTCACATCTAGCTCGTTAAATATACGTCAATACCTACTTCTAGTAGTTATCAGTGGCATTTAAGGTCTCGCATCACTACTAGAGAACAGGCCTTTGGACGATTTGCAAAATCAGCTTTAGTCACGGAAAATTTTGCGCCCGGGACTAGAAAGGTCTTTAGCCCCGGTTGGTAACACCAACCGGGGCTAAAGTTCCCCAGCCGAACGGCTCATTTGTCAGAGGGACCTTTAGTCCTGGTTGGTGTTACCAACCGGGGCTAAAGACCGGCCTTTAGCCCCGGTTGGTAACACCAACCGGGACTAAAGGTTTTGCTCCGGTTGGTGTATCCAACCGGGGCTAAATGTAGGCATCTTTAGCCCCGGTTGGTAACACCAACCGGGACTAAAAGGTTTTGTCCCGGTTGGTGTATCCAGCCGGGGCTAAATGCCAACATTTAGCCCCGGCTGGAAATAAGGACCGGGGCTAAATGTCCTCCCTATATTTGAACTGTTCTTCCACCTCCAGCCGTGCCCGAGCTCTTCATTTTTTTTATTCAGTCACTTGCTTGCTTGTTTGCTGTCTTCTCCGGTGATTTTTGTTGTTAACACATCTCCGGCGATTGATTTATTTCATCACATCTACACCGCCATCGACTTCTTGAAAGGTTACTAGCTTAAGTTTTTTATTTTTGTAGATATTTTGAGTTCATTGACTTGATAGTTCAAATTATTACTCTAAAAACAAAATATGACCGTTTAATTAGTTTATTTTAATCTTTTAGAGAAATAGAGATCATTTAAATCATTTGTTGACAAAAAATAGAAATATATAATACTTTAGTTTACAAAATGTGACCGGTTTAATTAGTTTTTTTTTGAGAATAGAGATGAGTTAAATCATTTGTTTACAAAAATTAGAAATATATAATACTTTAGTTTACAAAATGTGACCGGTTTAATTAGTTTATTTTATTTTGGAGAGAAATAGAGATCAGTTAAATTATTTGTTTACAGAAATTAAAAAATATAATACTTTAGTTTACAAAATGTGACCGGTTTAATTAGTTTATTTTATTATTTGGAGAAATAGAGATCAGTTAAATTATGTTTTACAGAAATTAGAAATATATAATACTTTAGTTTACAAAATGTGACCGTTTTTAATTAGTTTATTTATTATTTGGAGAAATAGAGATCAGTTAAATTATTTGTTTACAGAAATTAAAATATATAATACTTTAGTTTACAAAATGTGACCGGTTTAATTAGTTTATTTTATTATTTTGGAGAAATAGAGATCAGTTAAATTATTTGTTTACAGAAATTAGAAATATATAATACTTTAGTTTACAAAATGCAGAACGATGTCTGCTTGGTATGTTGTTTTCGTGGGTACCAGTCAGGTATTTACACCAGCTGGGCTGAGTGCAGTCAGTATGTCCTCAAAGTTAAGGGAGCTGTGCATAAAAGTACAAGTCTTTTGAGGAAGCTTCTGCAGCTCTAGAGGCTTTCAACTCAAGAATCAACTCAATTCCTACTGCACCTACCCCTACCTTACCTTCCTATCAGGTTGGAGTGGCAGGCAGTCCATCTTGTTGGACTGTGATGCGGAAAAAATGTGCAGGTGTTGTTAGTTGCTTTGGTTGTGGCCAAGTGGATTAGGCTGCACTGTTATCTTGATGTAATAATTAATTAGACAAGTTCAACTGCTACTATTTTTATGCCACCAGTGATTCTTACTAAATTTCATGCCAGTCATTTTATAATTCATTTGTTTATAAGAATGAGAGATATAATTATGTGATATGTCATATAATGCAGACGATGACACGTCACTGGATGTACAATGCCGATCGTCGCTCAAAAGAGTTCATTGATGACGTGCATTATTTTTTAAGAGTGGCCGAGGCAAACAAGCGGAATGGTTTTATGTGCTGCCCATGTGCCCTTTGTAATATTCGAAGGAATATTCTAGCTCAAGGAGTCTTCACTCACACTTGTTCAAGTCGGGTTTCATCCAAACTATAGTTGTTGGACGAAGCATGGAGAAACTGGGGTTATGATGGAAGAAGGTGAAGAAGAACAATTGGACCTGACGATGACATATTGCTCAATACGGTGACTTTGGTGATACTGCAATGGGGGAAGGTGAAGAAGAGGCAAGTGCAGAAGACACACTCGCTGAAGATGATGCTCTTGGTGATGTCATTCGTGATGCACAAGGAGATTGCGAAAGTGAAAAGGAGAAGGCTAAGTTTGACTGTATGCTAGAAGATCACAGAAATTACTATACCCGTCTGCTGCAGGGACAAAAAAAGTTGGGTACAACACTTGAGTTGCTACAATGGAAGGCACAAAATGGTGTATCTGACAAAGCATTTGGACAATTATTGAAAATTATAAAACAAAAGATGCTTCCGAAACCTAACGAACTGCCCGCCACTACGTACGAAGCAAAACAAGTCGTCCGTCCTTTGGGTTTAGAAATCCAGAAGATACATGCATGTCCTAATGACTGCATCCTGTATCGTGGCAAGGAATACGAGAATTTGGATGAATGCCCTGTATGTAACGCGTCACGATATAAGATCAGGCGAGATGACCCTGGCGATGTTGAGGGTGAAGAACGTCCCGGAAGAAAATCCCTGCCAAGGTTATGTGGTACGCTCCTATAATACCACGCCTGAAACGTCTGTTCAGAAACAAGGACCATGCAAAGTTGGTGCGATGGCACAAAGAAGACCGTAAGGTAGACAACATGTTGAGACACCCTGCAGATGGGTCCCAGTGGAGAGCAATAGACAGAGAATTCCCAGAATTTGCAAAAGATGCTAGAAACTTAAGGTTTGGTTTAAGTACGGACGGGATGAATCCTTTTGGGATGATTACAAACAGGAACACTTTGACCTGCGAGCATTGTTGTTCGTAACCATCAATGATTGGCCTGCTCTAAGTAATCTTTCAGGACAGACAAACAAGGGATATAATGTATGCACACATTGTTTTGATGACATGGATAGTGTATATTTGAAAAAATGTAGAAAGGTAGTCTACCTTGGGCATCGTCGATTTCTTTCAATGAATCACCAGGTTAGAAGGAAAGGCAGGCATTTTAAAGGTGAGGCAGACCACCAGAGCAAGCCTCGCAACAGAATGGGGAAGATGTACTTGAGATGGTCAAGGATGTGAAGGTAGTCTTTGGAAAGGGCACGGGCAGTGAACCTGTTCCAAAAGACGCTACGGGACACGCACCCATGTGGAAGAAGAAGTCAATATTTTGGGAGCTACCCTATTGGCATGTACTAGAGGTCCGCCACGCGATCGACGTGATGCACCTGACAAAGAATCTTTGTGTCAACCTTCTAGGATTCATGGGTGTGTATGGGAAGTCTAAGGATACACTTGAAGCATCGCCAAGGGCTACGGGACAGAGGAGGTCATTGAGTTCTGTGTTGACTTCATTCCTGACCTTGACCCGATTGGTGTTCCTGAATCGCGGCACGAGGGGAGGCTGTGTGGAAAGGGGACACTAGGGAAGAAAACATATATTGGTAGGGGGGGAACGATTATTCAATAAAGCGCACTACACAGTTCTTCAAAACTCAACCGTGGTGGATCATATATCGATGTACACAAGGAGTTCCTACGATCCCAATTTCCAGAGAAGAATGATGTTTGGATAACACGTGAGCACATGAATACTTTTAGCACTTGGTTGCGAAGGAATGTCTGGGTAATAACAATATTGATGAGCAACTATATTTGTTGGCTAGGCAACCGTCATGGCACATCCTCACGTACAAAGGGTATGAGATAAATGGAAACACATTTTACACCATTGCCCAAGATCAAAGGAGCACGAACCAAAACAGTGGTGTTCGCGTAGATGCCACAGACCCAAATGGGAAGAGGCAAACATATTATGGCCGTATAGAGGAGATTTGGGAACTAGAGTACGCACCTAATTTTAAAGTCCCTTTGTTTCGATGCCAATGGGTCAAGACGACCGGAGGCGGAGTAACAGTTGACAAGGAGTATGGAGTGACAACAGTGGATCTCAACAATATTGGATACAAAGATGAACCATTCGTCCTTGCTGCTGATGTGAATCAGGTGTTCTACGTGAAAGACATGTCTACAAACCCAGGAGAGGGAAAAATGACGATAAATCAACCAAAGAGCCAAAACGCCACATAGTTCTTCAGGAAGAAGAAACATCGTGGGAATTGAGGACAAGTCAGACATGTCAGAAGATTATGAAAGGGATGACCGAATACCACCCTTCAGTGTGAGCAAAGACCCAAGCATCCTGCTAAATGCTGAGGAGGCTCCATGGTACGACATGATCATAACCAAGGGACATACGTCAAGAAGAAGATCACCAGTGTACCCGCTTGATATATAGTGATGTTTTAACCAATATTATGTATTAGATTTTTTGTGTAATTAATAATGATTATGGATAGTCATGGTTCATTGATGTCGGTGTTTAACCAAGGGACAGCCTAGAAAAAGTTTGAGACCAATACGACACAGCAACGTATATGAACTACACAAAATTTATCTTTTTAAATTAAACTGTAATTTAACAGTGAATTTCGCTATCGTGCATTTGGACAATGAAAGATAAACAACCCAAAATTTAACGTTCAGATAATGCAAAAATAATCTTCCTATCGAGAACCAGCTGTTTCAGATATTTAAATTTAACATTATATTTTTGCATTAACAAAATATGAATTGTTATTTACATTTATATTCATTATTATAAGAAAAGAAAGAATTTATGTTACAAATTTTTCTACTATACAATAAGGTAAAAGGAAATACAACTGTCATTTTAAGTAATTTTATACCTAATATTTAATTTACTATGCAATTAACAAATATTACAACATATTAATATAGTCAAAACCTATACAAAAACCAAAATATAAACCTTTAGTCCCGGGCGGTAGAACCACCCGGGACTAAAGGAACCTTTGTCCCGGGGCGTAAGCCCGCCCGGGACTAAAGGTAGCTCATACAAAAACCAGAATAGAAAAAGCCCAAAACAGTGGCGGGAAAAAAAGCTTTGTCCCGGGCGGTGGCACCACCCGGGACTAAAGGTTCCTTTAGTCCCGGGTGGTGCCACCGCCCGGGACTAAAGGTTCCCCTCGTATATAGGGCACAGTGCCCTCCTTCTTCCTCAGATCGACGTCAGACCGCCCGCAGCGCCGCCGCTTCCCTCGTCGTCTCCGATCGAGTGCCGCACCGCCGTTGTCCCGCCGCATCCCTCGCCGACGTCCGCCTCGCCGTCGTCCTCTCGCGTGGCCGCGCCGACGCCTCCTCTTCTCTCCCTCGCCGGCCTCAGCGGCCGCCTGCCTCGGCGGGCCACGCACAAACTCGTCCTCTCGCGCCGCCGGTGAGGAGGCCGGCGCGGTCGCGCCGCCGTGCTCAGTGCGTGCGTTGTTTGTGTGCGTTGTGTGCGTGTTGTGTGCAGTGCGTGTGTGTGCAGTGCGTGTGTGTGCACTGTGTGTGTGCGTGTTGTGTGCAGTGCGTGTGTGTGCAGTGCGTGTGTGTGCACTGTGTGTGTGCGTGTGTGTGCACTGTGTTGTGTGCACTGTGTGTGTGCGTGTGTGTGTGCACAAAATGATATATATTGAAAATGAATGATTATAGAAAAATGATTATAAATACATATATATTAATATTTATAGAAAAATAAAAAAGATATATATAGAAAATGAATGACTATAGAAAATGAATATATATACATATATTTAGAGAATATCAGAAAATGTTATTAATGCAACGCAATGTATATATGTTTATAGAAAATAAATATATATTTATAAATATATAGTTATATAATCATTTTTAGAAAATCATGTTTTTTAATCTAACAAAAAATATGTGACATGTAGATAAAAAGAGATTGGTCGCGTTGACCTCGCCGCCGTCCGCCGTCATCTTCACCGCAACGTCATCCTCGTCGTCGTGCTCACCTCCTCACCGCAACGTCATCCTCGTCGTCGTCCGTCGTCGTCTCTCCTCAACGGTGTGTCCCTTGTGATGGAGAAGGAAGGAATATCAATTAGATATGTTTATGTCGTGTATATGTTTTTACGAATGTGTATGGAATAATGACTTAGCATAATCAATTAGATATATTTATGTCGTGTATATGTTTTTACGCATGTGTATGGATAAATCACCTAACCCAAAACCCCGAACCCTAAACCCTAACCCCTAAACCCTAACCGCTAACCCCTAACCCCTAACCCCTAACCCTTAAACCCTAAACCGCTCCCTAACCCCTAACCCCGAACCCTAAACCCTAACCCCTAAACCTAACCGCTAACCCCTAACCCCTAACCCTAACCCCGAAACCCGAACCCTAAACCCTAACCCCTAAACCCTAACCGCTAACCGCTAACCGCTAACCCCTAAACCCAACCCTTAACCTTAACCGCTAACCGCTAACCCCTAACCCCGAACCCTAAACCCTAACCCCTAAACCCTAAACCGCTAACCCCTAACCCCTAACCCCTAACCCCTAACCCCGACCCTAAACCCTAACCCCTAAACCTAACCGCTAACCCTTAACCGCTAACCCCTAACCCCTAACCCTTAACCCTTAACCGCTAACCCCTAACCCCTAACCCCGAACCCTAAACCCTAACCCCTAAACCCTAACCGCTAACCCCTAACCCCTAACCCCTAACCCCGAAACCCGAACCCTAAACCTAACCCTAAACCCTAACCGCTAACCGCTAACCGCTAACCCTAACCCCTAACCCTTAACCCTTAACCGCTAACCGCTAACCCCTAACCCGAACCTAAACCCTAACCCCTAAACCTAACCGCTAACCCCTCCCTACCCCTAACCCCTAACCCTAACCCCGAAACCCTAAACCCTAACCCCTAAACCCTAACCGCTAACCCTTAACCGCTAACCCCTAACCCCTAACCCCGAACCCTAAAACCCTAACCCCTAAACCCTAACGCTAACCCTTAACCGCTAACCCCTAACCCCTAACCCGAACCTAAACCCTAACCCCTAAACCCTAACCGCTAACCCCTAACCCCTAAACCCCTAACCCTTAACCTTAACCGCTAACCCCTAACCCCTAAACCTAAACCCTAACCGCTAACCCCTAACCCTAACCCCTAAACCCAAAACCCTAAACCCTTAACAGGAAAATGGTCTTTATCCTCCATGGTCTGTATGAATATACGTTATTTGCAAAAATATGGTGTTTATTATCCTCCATGTTATTCGCAGAAATGGCCGACCCAGTTGACAACATGGAGGAGGAAAGTACGAATTAATCAACAGCGCCGCTAACCCAGATGTAGCAGGTGACGATAACAATAATCAAGAAGTAGATGACGGCAGTCAATACTTTATCGATTATGAAGAAATTATGCAAGAAAATACTGGCGAGGTATACCTAACTCTCTATGAGCACATAAAATTCTAATAATTTGTAAATGTATTTATAATCTACTGTTCCTACATACGTAGCCCTCTGGATCAAACAACGACTACCGGAAGAGTAGGACCGTACGAGGTCCGAAGAAGCCGTTGGATGGCCGATACATTATCTCAGAATTCAACGAGGAAACAGGCCAAGTGCTTGGAGAACATGCACAGAGAAATTTGTTTACCACTGTGGGTATCTCGTAAGGGATAAGATTAAGATCCCGATCAATGCTCGTGAATGGAAGGAAAAGAGTAGTGCTCCTCAATAAGTTTTGTCTCTGATCGTGATAAGGAACTGGTTTGGCAAGATGTCCTTGCACATTCACGCTTGAAACAGAAGATAGAAATTTGAAGGCAAGAGTTCGGGATTGGGCTATGAAGAAATGGCAACACTATTCAGGGCTGGAAGAAGAAATTGTACAACACATTTATCAAGAAGGACCTAACTCCGGATTTTAACACCAAGCCTACGTCAAAGTTGAGGCCTTTTTGGATGAGTTGTAGAATTCAAGAAATCAGAAGAGGGTGAGACACGTGTCAGAATGAACCAACAGAATGCCCGACAAAAACGATACCACCATCACTTGGGATCAGGTGGCTACAAGAGTGCCATTCCCAAGTGGGAAAAAATGGAACGGGAGATTCTAGCCAAGGGCATCGAACCAGATTCAATAAACTGGCCTGAGCGCACCAAGTATTGGTTTTTGGTCATGGAGGAAGGGAGGAAGTCTGGACCTACAGACAGGAGGGGTAGTGTATGGCACAAAACTCCAAAGAGCAGCAGAAGACTAGCTTATGCTCGAGACATGGCTAACAGTGGCACGTGGGCGCAGCCGACCAGAGAAAAGGATGACAACTACATACGCCCTAGAGAATCCTGAACATGGTGGGAGAAAAAGAGGCTATGGGGAGGTGTCGTGGGAGCATGCCTTCCCACAAGACAAAGAGACCTATAGAAGCCGCGCAAGAAAGAGGAGAGGAGGTAGAGCGGATGCGAAGGATGGAAGGGAGGAATGGTTATTCAGTCACAGGCCACGGCTCGTGAAGCGGTAGAGCGAGAAAAGGCACTTGAAGACAAAATGAGTGAGGAAATCAAAAGGCAAGTGCATTTAGCAGTGAGTTCCCTGCAAAGGCAATCTGCATCAGAGCCAGGAGTCAACACCAGCACCCCTGGTGATCAGTTGAAAAGCAGTTGCGCTTCCACGGAGGTGCCAACGATTCAAGGTGACGCAGGGCTGCGCTTCCCCGTGGATGACATCACTGATCCTCTCACGACCTGTGAGCTGCACATTCCACAGGGGAATGACACAATAATGGTGGCTATTGGTGTCGTATCTCCTATTGACCCTACGAAGACACCAAGATGCCATGGGGCATTGGTACCACCTGGTTATGCTAGTGTCTCGGTGGATAGAGTATTGAAAGGGCATAGCAATGTGACTCTTGACATTGAAGGAGGTGATGGTGAGAAGACTTTAGGAGAAGCGGAGAAGGCATTCATATGTTGGCGTAAGCGCTATATCATTATTCCTGGGGCATCACCTCCTCCTCCTCCTCAGCAAACTAACCCTAGGTGCAGATGAAAGTCAATGAAACATTTTTTCACTAGTTATGTATTGACTTAATTAAATAATTGTTTACTCATACTATGTTGTTTTCACAGCAGGACCTCTCCGCACCTAAGTCCAATTATCCATTCACCACATAGTCATCATAGTGCTGCGGGCGATGCAGTGAAAGACACAGCTGCATCCCCACCGGCTCCATCCCCTCCACGATCGGCTCCATCCCCTCCACGACCGGCTCCATCTCCTCCACCACGGGCTTCCCCACCACCGGCCCCATCTCCTCCACCACGGGCTCCATCCCCGCCACCGGCCCCATCTCCTCCACCACGGGCTTCCCCACCACCGGCCCCATCAAAGAAGAGGCCAGCCACAAAAATGAAGGCATCGGCCCCACCGCCACCAAAGAAGAAAGCCTCTGCAGAAAGACATCAAGCTGTTCCTCAGAAGACGAAACTTCCCTATGATATGACTGATGAGGAAACAAATGCTGCAGCGAAAGCAGATTTGGACAAATTTTGGGCGGACGTCGAGGCTAAACAAAAAGCAAAGAAAAACCCAGAGAAGCCGTACCTTTTTGTACGTCCTGATATGCTCAGGAAAAAGGTGGATGCTCATCAGAAAAAAGTGCGTGATTCTCGTAAGAAATCGCCACCATCAGACTATGACCGTACTATGACCAAGTCACTTGAGGAGGCGAAGCAGAAACAGAAGAGAGCAAGCAAGGGTGTCCCACAGCTCGGGGAACAATCGAAACAATCAGTGCCCCCGCTAGTTGTGAATGAATATGGTTCTAACTTGAAAGCGCTAGAACAACTTGAGGTGAATCCTGAGCATCTTGATGCATTTTTCGCAGAAACTGGTCTAACCTTGTCACAAATGCTCGGTGAAGCACCCATTGAAACTGCTCCGCAAGTTGATCAGTGGAAGAAGAATTATGTATATGGCCAGAGTCTATACAACCCTACGGCCCTCACAGAACTTGGCACTCAAATGTACTTGTTAAACCAGTGGTACATGGCAGCGTGTACCAAAAAAGCGGATGATTGGATATGCGTCAGAATTAGAGACCATCATTACTTCCGTGGTGATGACATTATACTTATCCAATTCAATGAGTTACACCAGCTATGCCACCTGGATGCTCTAGACAAATCTCTAGTCAGCCTCTTCTGTTTGTAAGTGATCCTTCGTTTTAATTATCTCACTCTAGCATATGTATATGTAAATGTAATTATGCTAACACTAGCTAGCGTGCCTATATACATATGCAGAAACATGATGAGAGACCTCGCACGTAGAAATGACAAGGAGGTTGGTTTCATTGATCCATATATCGTATTCTCGGTCCCAAAGAAAGATCCCGCCTATGATATATGGAGAAATGAAACAGGGAGGAATCTCCGAAGGTTCTTGGTGAACCAAAAGAACAAAAGATATATACTCTTCCCATACAACTTTAGGTGGGTGTTGTTATCATGTGCATATTTATTTTTACTTACTCAATTTCTATGATATATGTTGACTATATAAGCAAATTAATGCAGCTATCACTGGATATTGATCGTCTTCGATCTCTCCGAAAGTCAATTGATAATCTATGACTCGTTGAGAAAACCACTGGGAGATTATCAAGATATCATAGACATTATCCAGGGGTAACTTTCGATCTCTAAATACTGATTTCTACACTTTAAATCTGCAATAGTTAATTACGATCCAATATTATATTGTGCAGGGTTTGGGCTTGGTTCGTTCCGAAACACCGTCCGGATTTGAAGGCGACACTTCCTCGTCCTATCCAATTGCAAGTAAGTAGTACTATCTCCCCGCGTCTTTACCACTGTAGCATGCTTTCATCACACGCGCGAGATGATGAGAGTAATATCTTTTTACATCGTGCAGTGGGTTCTACGGCAACCACCAGGGAACAATTTGTGTGGGTACTACGTTTGCGAGTTTCTCTCGGTGTATGCCAAAAGAACTCCTCTAGAGAGACAGAAGGAGCTATGGTTGAAGAACCAGGTGTTGGACATGGTGCGCCTGAAAGGAATTCAAGAGACAATCGCAGGAGTTCTTAATGACCATGTCCTCAAAGCCGGCACCGAGTTCTACTATAACCCGGAAGAACCAATGAAACCAAACCAAGACGACCATTTGTATGACATTTAAGTGACGGTCAATATTTGTGTTGTAAATACCAAGGATGCATGGATAATGCTGTAAATTTTATGTGCATAAAAATATTATACACATAATATGTATAGCTAGCCCATATATATATAGTTTCATATTTTATGTGTGTAATTATAAATTTTATGTGTATATATATGTGGATACATACATTAGCAGCGAAGAAATATACGTATTAGAAATCCTAATGTAATATATTAGCATCGAAGAAAACGTATTAGAAAACCTAATGTAATTGAAAAACTGAAAACAATAGCCAATTCAAAAGAAAAAAGAAAAGAAAAAGAAAAAAGGTCTTTAGCCCCGGTTGGTAATACCAACCGGGACTAAAGAGGCCAGTCTTTAGTCCCGGTTGGTATTACCAACCGGGGCTAAAGGTCCCCTCTTTAGTCCCGGTTGGTATTACCAACCGGGGCTAAAGGTCCCCCTTTAGCCCCGGGGCCGGGAACCGGGGCTAAAGGTCGGACCTTTAGTCCCGATTTCTTAGCCCCGGCTCCATGCCCGGGGCTAAAGGCCATTTTCGACCGGGGCTAAAGGCCCGTTCTCCAGTAGTGCATGAAACATCCCTTAAAACTTTAACTTTTTATGTGGTTTCTTAAAGTGGCGATACTAACAAAAAAACATACTCAACGTCTCTTCTTTGAGTGTCCTTACGCTAAAGTTTTTTTTTTTGGCCGGCGTTACATACTAATTTTTAGGTGTATTGTGTTTGGCATCACTCCACCTTTAAATACAGGTAACTAATTTTTAGGTGGTGTTGTTGGTATAAACATGGAGAAAAAGAAAACAAGTTTTTTTTTTCTAACGGGTCCGGTGGTTTTCTTGGTCTATTTGGCTCTCAACTTCTAAAGAAATGATGATGTCCTGTTTGTGATAACTACAAATCTAAAATTAAACGTCCTCAAATACAAAAGCTTGCATGTCTAGGTACTTTTTTTGAGAGGAACTGGAGGGGCCAAAGCCCCTGCAGGACATGTCTAGGTACTCCCTCCATATAGAAAATAGATGTCGTTTTGGATAAGATTTGAGTCAAACATTGAAAATATAAATCATGCCTAACTTTTAAATTGTTCAGTTTAGAGATGTAATAAATTGTTCAGTTTAGAGTACTCCCTCCATACCCATATTAGTTGACGTTTTAGAAAAGGTTAGAGTCAAACATTGGAAATATAATTCATCAATAACTATTAAGTTTCTATGTTTATAAATATAAAAATTATATAAATAGATTTGTCTTAAAGAATACTTTCATAAAAGTATACATATATCACTTTTTCATAAATATTTTTACAAAAATAAGAGGTCAAAGTTGTGTTTTGAAGACCGTGTCGCTGTCCTAAACGTCAACTAATATGGGTATGGAGGGAGTATGTTTTAAATAGAAGTGTAATAAATAGGTGGCCAATCTCAATGGGGGTTTCATTTGAGTTTCATTTGCATTAAATATGCTAGCACATAAATATTTTTTATGACATGACATTGCATTTAAGAAGAAAGAGAAAAAAAGAGTTTCTCTTGGCACGAATACCAACTCTCTATGAGTCATGAAATTTAATGCTTATGAAACTTTAGAATAAAACTCTCACTCTCAATGAAGAGTTTCATTCAAGTTTCATTTTATTTCATATGACATGACAGTCTTGGAAACAACAAAATGAAACTCACAATTGAGATTGGCCTGATAAAGTCTGCATTGTGAGTGTGTAATATATTTGAGGACGTTGTCGTAGGATCAATCATCAATAGTCTACGCTTTACACGCACAAGATGCCCCCTTTTTTTTTTGATAAATTATCATGCTTCTCTTGGATGATAGTACGAATTGCGATCCGAGCAGGATCACAAGCGTGATCATGATGTGCCATTTTCTACTTGGGAATGTGTGGCCGCCGGCCTGCAGCATGATGGATGGAGTGCATCTTTATACAGGTGTACACCACACATGCGCACAGTACTTTACCTACACTAATTATAATCAAAGGTGCTGATTGATTTGCGGCTGTCTGTTTGGCATCTGGTAACACTTTTCTTCCAGAGAAATAATAATGTACTTGGTATATGAAATAATCAATTTCTCCAATCTGTGTCAGTCAAATTTTTTTTAACTTTAACTAACTTGATAGAAAAAAACAATAATATCTATGATTTAAAATGAACACATTGTGAAAATAATTCTATGATATATATAATTATATGAATTTGGTATCATCAATCTTGATAGTTTATTATAGAAATCCGGTTAAAGTTCAAAAAACTTGACTTAAGACAACTATAAAAATTGATTTTTTTCAGGGATAGAAGGAGTATACAGAGTACTATAGTTATTATTATTACATTACTAAAGTGAGAGCAAACTAGAGCAGAGAACTCTTACCCTTTTAATTTGTCTAGTGTACGTATTTGGGCTATATCCATGGTGAAAATTTAATTCTAACAATTGGTTCTTCATTTCTTTATATCCACACCCACAACTAACAACATAGCTTGACAACTAGTGTACTCCTTCTATGGCATGTTCGTTTTTGCCTGTAGCAATTTTAGCCTATCATATCCGATGTTGCCTTTCAGGCAGTTGCCTATATATTCATGCCTTCAGGGCGAGCTGCCAAATGGATATGTACCCAGAATATAACCATGTATAAACTTGTAGTATATCTGCACAAACGTGAAGCCGTCGCTGTGCCAAAAATGACATTAAACTGTTCTATGCCAAAAATGCCATAGCTTGGCCATTACTGCTAGGTGGATGAAGTTTGGGGTAAGCTGAAGACAGCTCTTGTACCGTAGCCAGAAGAATATCTCCTCGGATGGGGATACCATATATTGTGAGGACACGATTGTACATTGTGCTTAAGAAAATTAGCGTTCTTATTTATGCAGGTTCCTTTAAGCACTGCTGGAGAACAGGCCTTTAGTCCCGGGCCATTTTGGCCTTTAGCTCCGGCTGTCCGGGGCTAAGGAATCGGGACTAAAGGCCCGACCTTTAGTCCCGGTTCCCTCGCCCGGGGCTAAGGGGGACCTTTACCAACCGGGGCTAAAGAGGCCTCCAGCCGGGCCACGGTGGCTGGCTTCTTTAGTCCCGGTTGGTATTACCAACCGGGGCTAAAGAGACCGCTGCTTTTTTCTTTTTCCTTTTTCTTTTCTTTTCAATTGGTTATTGTTTTTGGTTTTACAATTACATTAGGTTTTCTAATTCGTATTCTTCGCTGCTAATATATTCCATTAGACCGGTTTCAAATACGTATTCTTCGCTGCTAATAAATATATATAAACACATAAAATTTACAATTACACACAAATGAAATATGAAACTATATACATATATATTATAGAGCTATCTATACATATGTACATAAAAATATACAACATTATCCATCATGCATCCTTAACTTGATATTTACAACACAAATATTGTTCCTGACTTAGATGTCATACAAGTGTTCATCTTGGTTTGGCTTCATTGGTTCGTCTTTGTTAAACCAATACTCGGTGCCAGACTTAAGGACATGTCATTAAGGAAGCCTGCGATGGTCTCTTGAATTGCTTTGAGGCGGACCTTATCCATCACCTGGTTCTTCAACCATGTCTCCTTCAATTTGGATTAAAAGAAAAAGAAAGTATTAACATACATAATATTTATGTAAAAGCAACAAAAAATGAAATAAATTTATTTACATGTTACGTACTTGCTGACTCTGTAGAGGAGTTCTTTTTTCATACACCGTCAGGAACTCACAAACATAGTACACACATAAATTGTTTCTCGGTGACTGCCGTAGAACCCACTGTACAAGATATAAAAAGATTACTCTCCGCTTAGCGTGCGTCTGCTGAGTGATGCTAATTAAGGTAAAGAGACAAGGAGGTAGTACAACTTACATTTAGTAGTAGAGGATCAAGAAGTTGCTCTTTCAGATCCGGACGGTGTTTCTCAACAAACCAAGCCCAAACCCTGAACAATATATATAATTGGATCGTTAATTAACTATTGTAGAGTTAAAGAGCAGGAATCAATATTTAAAGATCACATTTACCCTCGGATAATATCTATCATATCTTGGTAGTCTTCTTGTGGTTTTCTCAGAGAGTCATAGATTAGCAAACGACTCTCGGGGAGATCGATCACAATTAGTATCCAGTGAAAACTGCATTTATATTTATATAGTCAACACATATATCTTTATGTCAACCTATAATAAAATGTGCATATGATAACAAAACTCACCTAAAGTTGTAGGA
Source organism: Coix lacryma-jobi var. lacryma-jobi (assembly GCA_009763385.1). NCBI lineage: Eukaryota > Viridiplantae > Streptophyta > Magnoliopsida > Poales > Poaceae > Coix > Coix lacryma-jobi. The sequence goes on along the minus strand of CM019825.1, from coordinate 153,569,917 downwards.
GAATAGTATATATCTTTTGTCCCTTTGGTTTACGAAGAACCTCCGCAAATTCCTCTCTGTTTGAGTTTTCCATGCATCCGAGAGAGTACTTGGGTGCTTGAATACGATATATGGATCGATGAAACCAATGTCCTTGTCATTTTTACGCCTTAGTTGTCTCATCATGTTTCTGCATATGTTTACAAACGCTTGCTAGTGTGAGGATAATTACTTATACATATACATAAGCTAAAGTGAGATTATTAAAAGAAACAGTCACTTACAGGCAAAAGCAGCTGACGAGAGATTTGTCGAGAGCGTCCATGTGGCAGAGCTAGTGTAACTCATTAAACTGAACATATATGATGTCATCACCACGAAAGTAATCATGGTCTCTAATTCTGACGCAAATATAGTCATCAGCTTTTCTGCCACACGCCGTGAGGTACCACTGATTTAGCAAGTGCATTTGTGTACCAAGATCCCTCAGGGCCGCTGGGTTGTATAGACTTTGACCATATACATATGCCCTCTGCCATTTATCAACAACTGCAGCACTTTTGATGCCTGCTTCTCCGAGTATGTTTTCCACATTTAAACCAGTTTCCTCGAAAAATTTGAGCAGATGCTCAGGATCAACGTCTCCATATGCTTGTTGTATGATGTCCATGTTTGTACTGTATTCATTCCCAACAACTAGATCCGGCACTGATTGCTGCTTTTGTTCCCCGAGCTGTGGGACACCCTTTCCTGCTCTCTTCTTTGTCTTCTTTCGCCTCCTCAAGTGATTTGCTGAGCGTGCGATCATAGTCTGATTTTGGCGAAGCCTTACGGGCAGCACGTACCTTTTTCTGGTAAGCGTCCACAGTTTGCCTTAGTTTTTCAGGACGAACAAAAAGGTACGGCTTCTCCGGGTTTCGCTTTGCTCGACCACTAGCAATGGCAGCGTCGAAGAACTTGTTCAAGTCTTTTTGCACTGCAACTTCAGTCTCCTCCTCGGTCATGTCATATGCAAGTTTTGTCATCTTGGGAGCCGGTTTTCTCACAGAGGCTGTCTTCTTCGGAGGTGGTGGGGCTGACGCCTTTGTTTGTGTGACAGGCCTCTTCTTTGTTGGCGGTGGCGGCGTTGGAACCCGCCGTGGAGATGGGGCAGGTGGCGGTGTTGGAGCCCGCTTTAGAGGAGATGGTGGGGCCGGTGGCGGTGGTGTTGGATCACGCCGTGGGGGAGATGGGGCCGGTGGCGGTGTTGGATCCCGTCGTGGAGGAGATGGTGGGGCCAGTGGCGGTGATGGATCCCGTCGTGTTTGATCTTGATCATCATCGCCCACAACACTGTGATCATGTGGTGAATGGATAATTGGACTTAGGTTGGGGGATGTCCTGCGGCGAAAACAACATGATATGAGTATCCATTTATACTATTAACTTTCATTCACTAATTTCATACACACCTAGGGTTAGGTTGTTGAGGAGGAGGAGGTGATGCGCCAGGAATTATGATATAGCGCTTGCGCCAACATATGGATGTCTTCTCCGCTTCTCCTAATGTCTTCTCGCCATCACCTCCTTTAATGTCAAGTTCGACATTGTTGTAACCTTGCACCACCCTATCCACCGAGACGCTAGCATATCCAGGAGGTATTACTGCCCCATGACATCTTGGTGTCTTCGTAGGATCGATAGGAGATACAACATCTATAGCCACCATGACTGTGGCATTCCCCTGTGGAATGTGCAGTTCACATGTTGTGAGAGGCTCGGTGATGTCGTCCACGGGAAAGCGCAGTCCTGCGTCTGGGATCTCTGTGGAAGCGCAACTGCTTTTCATTTGATCAGGGGGGCTGATATTGACTCCCGGCTCTGATGCAGGTTGCCTTTGCATCAAACTTACTGCTAACTGCACTTGCCTTTTTATTTCTTCGCTCATTTTGTCTTCAAGTGCTTTTTCTCGCTCAACTGCTTCACGAGCCGTAGCCTGTGACTGAAGAACCATTTCCTCTAACCTTTCCATCCGCTTTGCCTCCTCCTCCTTCTTTCTCGCGCGGCTTCTATAGGTCTCTTTGTCCCGAGGGAAGGCATGCTCCCACGATAGCTCCCCATAGCCTCTGGTTCTCCCACCATGTTCAGGATTCTCCAGGGTGTATGTCAGCTCGTCCTTTTCTCTGTTCGGCTGCCACCTGCCACTGTCAGCTATTTCTCTAGCATAAGCAAATCTTTCTGCCGCTCTATGGAGTTTTTCGCCATACTCTATCCTTCCTGTCTGTGGGTCCAGGCTTCCTCCATGACAAAAAAACCAATACTTGGCGCGCTCAGGCCAGTTTATTGATTCTGGTTCAATGCCCTTGGCTAGCATCTCTCGTTCCATTCTTTCCCATTTAGGAATGGCACTCTTGTAGCCACCTGATCCCAAGTGATGGTGGTATTGTTTTTGTCGGGCATTCTGTTGGTTCCTTCTGACCCGTGCCTCACCCTCTTCTGATTTCTTGAATTCTACAAACTCATCCCAAAATGGCCTCAACTTGACGTAGGCCTTAGTGTTGAAATCCGGAGTTAGGTCCTTCTTGATAAATGTGTTGTATAATTTCTTCTTCTAGCCCTAGAATAGTGTTGCCATTGTCTTCATAGCCCAGTCCCGAACTCTTGCCTTTAAATTTCTATCTTCTATTTCAAGCGTGAAATTTGCAAGGACCTCTTGCCAAACCAGTTCCTTATCAAGATCAGAGACAAAACTTATATGAGGAGCACTTGTCTTTTTCTTCCATTTACGAGCACTGATCGGGATCTTATCCCTTACAAGGTACCCACAATGGTTAACAAATTTCTGTGCATGCTCTCCAAGTACTTGGCCGGTTTCCTCGTTGAATTCCGATATAATGTACCGGCCATCCAACGGCTTCTTCGGACCTCGTACGATCCTACTCTTCCTCGTAGTCGTTGTCGATCCGGAGGGCTACATATGTAGGAACAGTAGATTATAAATACATTTATAAATTGTTTAGAATTTCATGTGCACATAGAGATTGTAGATAGGTATACCTCGCCAATATTTTCTTGCATGATTTCTTCATAGTCGGCAAAGTATTGACTGCCGTCATCTACTTCTTGATTATTGTTATCATCACCTGCAAATTCTTGATTAGCGCCGCTGTTGATTAAGTTGTACATTTCCTCCTCCATGTTGTCAACTGGGTCGGCCATTTCTGCGAATAACATGGACGATAATAAACACCATTTTTCTGCGAATAAAGTATATTCATAAAGACCATATTCATTTTTTATTTAACACTTTGTAAAGGTAACACGATCGATAATAAACACTTTGGGTTTAGGGTTTAGGGTTTAGGCTCTAGGTTTAGGGTTTCGGGTTTGGGGTTTAGGGTTTCGGGTTTGGGGTTTAGGGTTTCGGGTTTAGGGTTTCGGGTTTGGGGTTTAGGGTTTAGGGTTTAGGGTTTGGGGTTTTAGGTTTGGGGTTTCGGGTTTCGGGTTTAGGGTTTGGGGTTTAGGGTTTCGGGTTTTGGGTTTAGGGTTTAGGGTTTAGGGTTTGGGGTTTAGGGTTTCGGGTTTGGGGTTTAGGGTTTAGGGTTTGGGGTTTAGGGTTTAGGGTTTAGGCTCTAGGTTTAGGGTTTAGCGGTTAGGGTTTAGGGTTTAAGGTTTAAGGTTTTAGGTTTGGGGTTTAGGGTTTCGGGTTTGGGGTTTAGGGTTTAGTCCATATACATATACACGACCGATATAAATAAATGTATAGATATCTAAAGACCAAAATATCTAAGTGATTATTCCATAAACATATACACGACCATATTCGTAAAAATAACACTACCGACATGATCGAAAAGTCATGTCTAAGTGATTATTCTATAAACATATCTAAGTGATTATTCCATAAACATATCTAAGTGATTATTCCTCCTCCATCTATCACAAAGGACACACCGTTGACGAGAGGACGACGACAGACAGCGGCGAGGATGACGTCGCGGTGAGGACGACGACGGACGACGGCGAGGATGACGTCGCGGTGAGGACGACGGCGGACAGCGGCGTGGTCAACACAACCAATCTCTTTTTATCTACATGTGTAAACATAATATTTTTTAGGGTAAAAAACATTTTCTATAAATATTTTCTAAAAATGTTCGTGCGTTGCAAAGGAACACACGATTTATATATTTATTTTTCTATAACTATATATGTATACACTACAAAGAAACATTTTCTATAAACATGATTTTCTACAAATGATTTATATAACTATATTTATATAAATATATATTCATTTTTCTATAAACATATTTCCTATTTTTCTATAAATATATTTCTAGAAAAATATATATTCATTTTCTCTATATATCATTTTCTATTTTTGTATAAATATAAATCTATTTATATCATTTTCTACAAACATTTTTCATCAAATGATACATTATTCACACACGCGCGCACACACTACACCCACACAGCACACACGCACGCACGGCGGACACACGTACGGCGGCCGCGAGGACGACGTACGGCGAGGCGACCACGAGGACGACGGCGAGGCGGAAGCGAGGAAGACGGCGAGACGGGCGCACGGACGACGGCGAGGCGAGCACGCACGGACGACGGCGAGGCGCGGCTCGACAGCGGCGGCAAGGCGACGGCGAGGAAGAGGTCGGCGCGAGGAGAGGAGGACGCGCGGTTGAGGGCGAGGGACGACGAGGGCGGTGCGGATGACGAAAGCGCGGCTTTGGAGACGGCGAGGGCGCGGACGAGCAGCACGGCGCTGGAGACGGCGATGGAGACGAAGGGCGGCGGCGCACTGACGTCGATCTGAGGAAGGAGGAGGGCACTGTGCCCTATATACGCGGGGAGACTTTAGTCCCGGGCGGTGACACCACCCGGGACTAAAAGACCTTTAGTCTCGGGGCGTAAGCCCACCCGGGACTAAAGGGTTGGACCTTTAGCCTCGGGCGGGCTTACGCCCCGGGACTAAAGGTTCCTTTAGTCCCGGTTGGTGCCACGGCCCGGGACTAAAGGAGTTTCTCCCGCCTTTGTTTTGGGTTTTCTGTATTTTGGGTTTTGAATTAAGTTTTGGTTATATTAATATGTTGTAATACTTGTTAATTGCATAGTAAATTTAATATTAGGCATAAAATTACTTAAAAATAACAGTTGTATTTCCTTTTACCTTATTGTATAGTAGAAAATTTTGTAACATAAATTCTTTTCTTTTCTTATAATAACGAATATAAATGTAAATAATAATTTATATTTTGTTAATGCAAAAATATAATGTTAAATTTAAATATCTAAAACAACTGGTTCTCGATAGGAAAATTGTTTTTGCATTATCTGAACGTTAAATTTTGGGTTGTTCATCTTTCATTGTCCAAATACACGGTAGAGAAATTCACTGTTAAATTGCAATATGTACGTTTAGTTCATTTACGTTTCTATGTCATATTGGTCTCAAACTTTTTCTTAGGCTATCACGTGGCGCGGGTGAGGCAACCAACCGCAGAGGGCCGGAGGTGTAATTCACTAGCTTTTATCTCATTCAGCACAGAGGAAAATATAATAATAAAAATAATGATTAGAAAAATCTAACACCTCTTGTGGGGCATCAATTTGGGCTTATATACCTGCCAAAAATAAATCAAGTCATTTCGACACCGACATCAACGAACCATGACTATCCATAATCATTATTAATTACACAAAAATTGTAATACATAATATTAGTTAAAACATCACTATATTTCAAGCGGGTACACTGGTGATCTTCTTCTTGGCGTATGTCCCTTGGTTATGATCATGTCGTAACCATGGAGTCTCCTCAGCATTTAGCAGGATGCTTGGGTCTTTGGTCACACTGAAGGGCGGTATTCGGTCATCCCTTTCATAATCTTCTGACATGTCTGACTTGTCCTCAATTCCCACGATGTTTCTTCTTCCTGAAAAAACTATGTGGCGTTTTGGCTCTTTGGTTGATTTATCGTCATTTTTCCCTCTCTTGGGTTTTGTAGACATGTCTTTCACGTAGAACACCTGAGTCACATCAGCAGCAAGGACGAATGGTTCATCTTTGTATTCAATATTGTTGAGATCCACTGTTGTCATTCCATACTCCTTGTCAACTGTTACTCCGCCGGCTCCGGTCGTCTTGACCCATTAGGATCGAAACAAAGGGACTTTAAAATTAGGTGCGTAGTCTAGTTCCCAAATCTCCTCTATGCGGCCATAATATGTTTGCCTCTTCCCAGATGGGTCTGTGGCATCTACGCGAACACCACTGTTTTGGTTCGTGCTCCTTTTATCTTGGGTAATGGTGTAAAATGTGTTTCCATTTATCTCATACCCTTTGTACGTGAGGATGTGCCATGATGGTTGCCTAGCCAACAAATCTAGTTGCTCATCAATATTGTTATTACCCAGACATTCTTTTCGCAACCAAGTGCTAAAAGTATTCATGTGCTCACGTGTAATCCAAACTTCATTCTTCTCAAGAAATTGGGATCGTAGGAACTCCTTGTGTACCTCGATATATGGATCCACCACGGATGCGTTTGAAAGAACTGTGTAGTGCGCTTTATTGAAATAATCGTTCCCCGTACCGATATATGTTTTCTTCCCTAGTGTCCCCTTTCCACACAGCCTCCCCTCGTGCCGCGATTCAGGAACACCAATCGGGTCAAGGTCAGGAATAAAGTCAACACAGAACTCAATGACCTCCTCTGTCCCATAGCCCTTGGCGATGCTTCCTTCTGGCCGAGCACGTTGGTGAACATATTTTGTTAGTACTCCCATGAACCTCTCGAAGAGGAACATGTTGTGTAGGAACACAGGACCGAGAATATGAATCTCCTTGACCAGGTGAACTAGGAGTTGTGTCATGATATTAAAGAAGGATGGAGGGAACACCAACTCCAAGCTCACAAGACATTGAACCACATTATTCTGTAGAGTAGCCAGTTCTAGTGGATTAATTGCCTTCTGAGAAATTGCATTGAGGAATGCACATAGCTTCACAGTGGTTAGACGTACATGTGAAGGTAGAATTCCTCTTAAAGCAACCGGAAGCAATTGCGTCATAAGCACGTGGCAGTCATGCGACTTTAAGTTTAGGAATTTCTTCTCTTGCATATTTATTATTCCCTTTATATTGGAGGAGAATCCAGATGGGACCTTGATGCTGTTTAGGCATTCAAACATGATTTCCTTCTCTTCATTGCTAAGAGTGTAGCTAGCAGGTCTTAAGTAATGGCGTCCATCATCTGTCTTCTCTGGATGTAGGTTGTCTCGTTCTTTCATGCGCTGCAACTCTTGTCGTGCTTCAAGTGTATCCTTAGACTTCCCATACACACCCATGAATCCTAGAAGGTTGACACAAAGATTCTTTGTCAGGTGCATCACGTCGATCGCGTGGCGGACCTCTAGTACATGCCAACAGGGTAGCTCCCAAAATATTGACTTCTTCTTCCACATGGGTGCGTGTCCCGTAGCGTCTTTCGGAACAGGTTCACTGCTCGTCCCTTTTCCAAAGACTACTTTCACATCCTTGATCATCTCAAGTACATCTTCTCCAGTTCTGTTGCGAGGCTTGCTCCGGTGGTCTGTCTCACCTTTAAAATGATTGCCTTTCTTTCTAACCTGGTGATTCACAGAAAGAAATCGACGATGCCCAAGGTACACTACCTTTCTACATTTTTTCAAATATATACTATCCATGTCATCAAAATAATGTGTGCATGCATTATATCCCTTGTTTGTCTGTCCTGAAAGATTACTTAGAGCAGGCCAATCATTGATTGTTACGAACAACAATGCTCGCAGGTCAAAGTGTTCCTGTTTGTAATAATCCCACACACGTACACCTGATTTACTCCATAAAAGTAGGAGTTCCTCAACTAATGGCCTCAGATAGACATCGATGTCGTTGCCAGGCTGCCTCGGGCCTTGGATGAGCACTGGCATCATAATGAACTTCCGCTTCAAGCATAACCACGGAGGAAGGTTGTAGATACATAGAGTAACAGGCCACGTGCTATGACTACTGCTCTGTTCCCCAAAAGGATTCATCCCGTCCGTACTTAAAGCAAACCTTAAGTTTCTAGCGTCTTCTGCAAATTCCGGGAATTCTCTGTCTATTGCTCTCCACTGGGACCCATCAGCAGGGTGTCTCAACATGTTGTCTACCTTACGGTCTTCTTTGTGCCATCGCACCAACTTTGCATGGTCCTTGTTTCTGAACAGACGTTTCAGGCGTGGTATTATAGGAGCGTACCACATAACCTTGGCAGGGATTTTCTTCCGGGGACGTTCTTCACCCTCAACATCGTCAGGGTCATCTCGCCTGATCTTATATCGTGACGCATTACATACAGGGCATTCATCCAAATTCTCGTATTCCTTGCCACGGTACAGGATGCAGTCATTAGGACATGCATGTATCTTCTGGATTTCTAAACCCAAAGGACAGACGGCTTGTTTTGCTTCGTACGTAGTGGCGGGCAATTCATTAGGTTTCAGAAGCATCTTTTGTTTTATAATCTTCAATAATTGTCCAAATGCCTTGTCAAATACACCATTCTGTGCCTTCCATTGTAGCAACTCAAGTGTTGTACCCAACTTTTTTTGTCCATCTGCAGTAGACGAGTATAGTAATTTCCTGTGATCCTCTAGCATACAGTCAAACTTAGCCTTCTCCTTTTCACTTTCGCAATCTCTTTGTGCATCACGAATGACATCACCAAGAGCATCATCTTCAGCGAGTGTGTCTTCTGCACTTGCCTCTTCTTCACCTTCCCCCATTGCAGTATCACCAAAGTCACCGTATTGAGCAATAATGTCATCGTCAGGGTCCAATTGTTCTTCTTCACCTTCTTCCATCATAACCCCAGTTTCTCCATGCTTCGTCCAACAACTATAGTTTGGCACCAAACCCGACTTGAACAAGTGTGAGTGAAGACTCCTTGAGCTAGAATATTCCGTTGAATTATTACAAAGGGCACATGGGCAGCACATAAAACCATTCCGCTTGTTTGCCTCGGCCACTCTTAAAAAATAATGCACGCCATCAATGAATTCTTTTGAGCGACGATCAGCATTATACATCCAGTGACGTGTCATCGTCTGCATTTTATGACATATCACATAATTATATCTCTCATTCTTATAAAAATTTTCTAGCTCAAATTTATAAACAAGTTCATGACACCCAAATTTAGTAAGCATCACTGGTGGCATATAAGTAGTAGCAGTTGAACTTGTCTAATTAATTATTACATCAAGATAACAGCCTAATCCACTTGGCCACAACCAAAGCAACTAACAACACCTGCACATTTTTCTCACATCACAGTCCAACAAGATGGACTGCCTGCCACTCCAACCTGATAGGAAGGTAAGGTAGGGGTAGGTTCAGTAGGAATTGAGTTGATTCTTGAGTTGAAAGCCTCTAGAGCTGCAGAAGCTTCCTCAAAAGACTTGTATTTTTTATGCACAACTCCCTTAACTTTGAGGACATACTGACTGCACTCGGCCAAGCCGGTGTAAATACCTGGCTTGGTGCCATCGAAAACAACATACCAAGCAGGCATCCTTCTGCATTTGTAGTTGAGCAGTAAACTAAAGTATTATATTATATATTTCTAACTTTTGTATACAAATCATTTAAATGATCTCTATTTCTCAAAAAAAACTAATGAAACCGGTCACATTTTGTAAACTAAAGTATTATATATTTCTAATTTTTGTAAAAAAATGATTTAAATGATCTCCATTTCTCTAAAAGATTAAAATAAACTAATTAAACCGGTCATATTTTGTAAACTAAAGTATTATATATTTCTAATTTTTGTAAAAAAATGATTTAAATGATCTCTATTTCTCTAAAAGATTAAAATAAACTAATTAAACCGGTCATATTTTGTAAACTAAAGTATTATATATTTCTAATTTTTATAAACAAATGATTTAAATGATCTCTATTTCTCCAAAAAATAAAATAAACTAAATAAACCGGTCACATTTTGTAAACTAAAGTATTATATATTTCTAATTTTTATAAACAAAATGATTTAAATAATCTCTATTTCTCAAAAAAATGAAACTAAACTAATTAAACCAGTCACATTTTGTAAACTAAAGTATTATATATTCCTAATTTTTCTAAAAAATGATTTAAATGATATCTATTTCTCTAAAAGATTAAAATAAACTAATTAAACAGTCATATTTTGTTTTTAGAGTACAAATTTGAACTATCAATTCAATGAACTCAAAATAGCTTCAAAAACCATATATATATATATGTGGCAGCTAAAATGAAAAACTGAAGCTAGTAACCTTTCAAGGAGTCGATGGCGGCGTAGATGTGATGAAATAAATCAATCGTCGGAGATGTGTTAACAAACAGAAATCACCGGAGAAGAGAGCAAACAAGCAAGCAAGTGACTAAACGAAGAAAAAATGAAGATAGCTCGGGCACACGGCTGGAGGTGGAAGAACAATTCAAATATAGGGAGGGACATTTAATCCCGGTCCTTATCCCCAGCTGGGGCTAAATTCTAACATTTAGCCCCGGCTGGATGAACCAACCGGGGCAAAATCTTTTAGTCCCGGTTACCAACCGGGGCTAAAGATGTCAACATTTAGCCCTGGCTGGATACACCAACCGGGGCAAAACCTTTAGTCCCGGTTGGTGTTACCAACCGGGGCTCCGGTTGGTAACACCAACCGGGACTAAAGTTCCCTCTGACAAATGAGCCGTTGGGCTGAGGAACTTTAGCCCCGGTTGGTGTGACCTTTCTAGTCCCGGGCGCAAATTTTTCTGTGACTAAAGCTGATTTTGCAAATCGTCCAAAGGCCTATTCTCTAGTAGTGGATCACTCCCCCCTAGCATAGAAACTTCACTAAAAATTTTCGCAGGAAACAGTTTAACTTTGGAAAAAACAAAAAAAAGTTTCTTATTTCAAACAACTCATAAATGGATTATATGTCCACACTTGTTTTTTTTAAAAAAACAGAACCAGAAACGCAACGTAGACGATCAAGGGGCATACGAGCACCACCCTTTGTTTGTATGCCTAGAACATACTAGGCTTATAGAATTTAAGATTAACAAAGTCATTACAAAACACTCACCTAATATTAAGAAACATAATCAGATATAAATTCAAGCACTTGTACTTTTTTATAAACATATGAATTAAATTTCACAGAGTTTGACTTGATCTATAGTTAATTCCTCACCGGGAAGGAAGTAGTGTAGTATTAACCGGAATAGTTTCACTCTGCGCACCTACCAACATCCCGAATGAACGGACCCTCGTATGGTTAGATTTCTTGTGGTAGGACCTATCCATTCGAGTTTAAATCTTTTATTTAACACAAGTGTTTGTATTTTTCTAAATTTATTTTAGGATTTTTCTGTAATTAAATTTAAAAAATATGGACAGACCATCGACAATATCTGTCTATAGCAATAGCAACAAAGGTGGCGTTTGGCTTTCCATACAGTCGAAAAAGGTAAAAAAAAGAAGACGAAGAGCCCTCTCTGCTCCGGCGACCCATCCATCAAAGAACTTTTTACCTATATGGCCTTATAAATAATGGCTCTTCCATGTATGACCCTTTTTTATCTGAACTTACTTCTATGACCCTGAAACGAACTTTTATTCCTTTTATGGCCTTCCGTCCGTTTTTGCTACTTGACGGTGTTAAGTCAAAGGTAAAAAGATAGTTTTACCCCTAGAATAAAAAATTGCAGACTTTTATTTTTGTTGTATATTAAAATTAATATTTAAAAAATAAATTCACACATGACAATATTTCACCTAAAACAAATATTGTTACGTATAAATTTATTTGTTTAATATTATTCTAAATATACAACAAACAAACAAAATTGTAATTTTTTATGCCAGGGGCAAAACGGTCTTTTTACCTTTGAATTAACACCGTCAAGTGACAAAAACGGACCGAAGGCCATAGAAGAAATGAAAGTTTGTTTCAGGGTCATATAGGTAAGTTCAAAAAAAAATCATACAAGGAAGAGTCATCTTTTACAACGCCATATAGGTAAACAACTCTCCATCAAATGGCACCCCCTCTCGTCGTCTCCTGCACTGATCACCCGCAGCCCTCACCGGTTGACGCTTGTACTAGCCGTCTAGCGAGAGGGGAGGAAGACGGCAGACGGCCACAGCGGACACCACACGGCTGGCGCCCACACCGGATCCGGATCCGGATCCGGACCCGGACCCAGTCCCACCCATGTCCAGTCCAGTCCAGCCCGGTCTCCACTGCAGTCCCCACCGGCCACCGCCTGCGGAAGATCCCCGCACGCTGATTCGCTCGGCGTCCCCTCATCTCCCCTCCCCTGCGGCTGCAGCCCCGCTATATAGGGGTGTGCGGCCGCGCCAGCCTGCGCTCGTGGTGTGCCGTGCGCGACAGTCTCCAGAGTCCAGCCTGCCCCTCCCCGCCTGCTGCCGGCCCGGCCGCCCCGCCTGCGCGCGCTCGCGGCACTGCGACGCGCCGAGCTCCGGGCTCTCCGGGACACGCCGAGCAGAGGGGGAAGGGATGGAGGACAAGGCGTCCAACCTGGACGCCGTGCTCAAGGAGGCCGTCGATCTCGTACGCGCCACTCTCTGATCCCACTCCCTCCCTCCCTCCCTCACTCCCTCCCCGTTTCGCCTTTTCCGCTCTCGCGGTCGCGGTTGCTTCTCGGGCTTCGTGCCGTGGGTGGCGCGGCGCCGGGCGCTGCTGCTCTGTGCTCTGGGAACCCGGTGCCCCGGTTCGTGCGTGCGTGCATCCCTCGTTCCGCGGATTTTTTTTTTCGTTCGGTGCGCGTTTTTGTTTTCGTTTGGGAGGGTGCGGATGGATGTACTATGGGGTTTTGCCGTTTGGGGTGCCTGCCGCCGGCTGCCGCTGGCGGCGGTGAACTAGTACTACTCCCTCTTCTTCGTCTTCCCGTTCGTTCGTGGCCCTCCCGCCTCGATCTCGGCCGGACTCCGTGATCTCGTCGGCGGCCGCGGTTCGCTCCCGCTTGCCCCCCACCCGCTCCGCACTGGTCGAGTCGATTCGGCGCTCTGGTTGTTGCGTGATCTCGCTGCGGTTACGCTCCGCCCAGGTTCTTCTTAGTTCTTCCCAGTTGCTCTCCGCTGGTTACTTTTGTTGTTGTTTTTTTGGGACGTTTTTTTTACTACCCCGTTCTTTCTGCTTTTAATTTTTTTATTATATTATTATTGTGGTTTTCCGGCGTTTCAACGCACCAATTCTTTATCTTCTTCTTACTCGGGTCTCCAGATAGTAATAATAATAATATTAAAGTCGGGCGGTTCTTGTTCGTTGCCTGATCCCTGTGCCCCGACGCTGTTCTTGCACCTGCGCAGGAGAACATACCGATCGAGGAGGTGTTCGAGAACCTGCGATGCAGCCCGCAGGGTCTCTCCACGGAGCAGGCCGAGCAGCGCCTCGCCATCTTCGGGCCCAACAAGCTGGAGGAGAAGCAGGTGAGGGAATCCGCCCGCCTCCTTGGCTCGGCTCATGCGTTTCTGCTCCTGTTCATCAGTCTAGCGTGTCGCGAAGCTTACATGATGGATTGATGGATGTGCGTGCGTGTGTGTGTGTGTGCAGGAGAGCAAGTTCCTCAAGTTCTTGGGCTTCATGTGGAACCCGCTGTCCTGGGTCATGGAGGCGGCCGCCATCATGGCCATCGCGCTCGCGAACGGAGGAGTAAGTACTGAACTTTCACACCGTCTGGATATGGCAGAGGCGTTCTGGAGATTGGCTTCAGAGGGTCTGATGTGTGTTTCCACTGTTTTTTTTTCCAGAACAAACCGCCCGACTGGCAGGACTTCGTGGGGATCATCACTCTGCTCATCATCAACTCCACAATCAGCTTCATTGAGGAGAACAATGCTGGCAATGCCGCCGCCGCTCTCATGGCGCGCCTCGCCCCCAAGGCCAAGGTACTGACAGGATCTTGTTTGCAGCGCTGTGTTGTTTTCCTGGAGTGTGTACTGATTTCGGTTTTGCCGTGACAAAGGTTCTCAGAAATGGCCGGTGGACTGAGGAGGAATCAGCTATACTTGTGCCGGGAGACATCATCAGTGTGAAGCTTGGGGATATCATTCCAGCTGACGCTCGTCTGCTTGAAGGGGATCCACTGAAAATTGATCAGGTAACGCAAATTGAAGTTCAACCTCTCTATGGATTGGGTTGATGTTAAGTTGTGCTTCTCCTGACTTTTGAGTTGTCCGCAGTCTGCACTCACCGGTGAGTCCCTTCCGGTGACCAAAGGCCCTGGTGATGGAGTGTACTCTGGCTCCACTTGCAAACAGGGTGAGATTGAGGCCGTTGTCATTGCCACTGGCGTGCACACATTCTTTGGCAAGGCAGCACATCTTGTCGATTCAACAAACCAAGTTGGCCATTTCCAGAAGGCAAGCTTCTAATCCTGCTTTTCAGAACCTGCTTACTTTCTTCGTTGGCAAATTTATGACACGACGAACATCTGTTGTTTTACTATCCAGGTTCTCACTGCCATAGGGAACTTTTGCATCTGTTCAATTGCTGTGGGAATGGTCGTGGAGCTTATCGTCATGTACCCTATCCAACACAGGGCTTACAGACCAGGAATTGACAATCTGTTGGTGCTTCTGATTGGAGGAATTCCAATTGCCATGCCCACTGTCCTTTCTGTGACTATGGCAATCGGGGCTCACCGCTTGGCCCAACAGGTATGAACTTGTCAATGGGGAAATTTTTTATCTTTGTTTCTCATGTGATCTTATATAGGAATGGAATACTTAAGTTTTGCTTGCTGGTTTAGGGAGCAATTACTAAGAGAATGACAGCAATTGAAGAAATGGCTGGCATGGATGTTCTTTGCAGCGACAAGACTGGGACATTAACCTTGAACAAGTTGACTGTGGACAAGAGTCTTGTAGAGGTAGGCTGTTGTTACTAGAAGTTCAATTGCCTTTCTGTATATGGATTGGATTATTGCAGCCATCATAACCTGATTGTTAACTGGATCAGGTTTTCCAAAAAGGTGTTGACCAAGATACAGTAATTCTGATGGCTGCCAGAGCTTCTCGTACAGAAAACCAGGATGCCATAGATGCCACAATAGTTGGTATGCTGGCTGATCCAAAGGAGGTACTTGGATTTCTCAGGAGTTTGTGATGTGCAGGCTGCAGCTAATTTTACTTTTACTCTTAACTATTTCTCTTTCTTCTGCTTGTTTGACAAAAGGCTCGTGCTGGTGTTCGAGAGATTCATTTTCTGCCATTTAATCCAACTGACAAAAGAACTGCTTTAACCTACCTTGATGGTGAGGGAAGGATGCATCGTGTTAGCAAGGGCGCACCAGAGCAGGTACTGTTTTACTAAGCACGTATTCGGAACTCTACAATTGTGACAATGGTTTCAATTATTAATAGTGGAAGTTAAACAGATCCTTCATCTTGCACACAACAAGTCGGATATTGAAAGAAGGGTCAGAGCTGTGATTGACAAATTTGCTGAGCGTGGTTTGCGAGCACTTGGTGTAGCTTACCAGGTTTGTGATCCTTGACATTCATTATTGCTACACTTTTTAACTACAAGGTCTGCTGTACTTGACTGACAAAATTCATGTACAGGAAGTGCCAGATGGTAGGAAAGAGAGTTCTGGAGGACCATGGCAATTCATTGGGCTCTTGCCACTTTTTGACCCTCCTCGCCATGATAGTGCAGAAACTATCAGAAGGGCACTCCATCTTGGTGTCAATGTCAAGATGATTACAGGTTTGTCATATTCGTCCCTGTCTTCCTTGAGTTGATTGCTCTAATCTGAAGTTTCACCCTCTGATTCCTTGGTAGCTTGTTGATAGGAGTATGTTTGCAGATTTGGCTAGCGCTACCGAAACATTGTACTGTAATACTGACTCCCCGCTCCCCTCTCAGGTGATCAGCTTGCTATTGGGAAGGAAACAGCACGTCGTTTGGGAATGGGTACTAATATGTACCCTTCATCTGCTTTACTCGGACAGAATAAGGATGAGTCAATTGCTGCTTTACCCATTGATGAATTGATCGAGAAGGCTGATGGCTTTGCTGGAGTCTTTCCAGGTACAACTATGCAGATTACCATGTTTTTTATTACTCTTGTTTGATAGGCTCAACAGTTCTTCAGCATCTATATGCAGTACTTATGTCTAATTCATTTTTTATTATCGCTTGATAGAACACAAGTATGAAATCGTGAAACGCTTGCAAGCAAGAAAACATATATGTGGCATGACTGGGGATGGTGTAAATGATGCCCCAGCTTTGAAGAAGGCTGATATTGGTATTGCAGTAGCAGACTCCACCGACGCAGCTCGTAGTGCTTCTGACATTGTCCTAACTGAACCAGGCCTTAGTGTGATTATCAGTGCTGTGCTGACGAGTCGGGCAATTTTCCAAAGGATGAAGAATTACACAGTATGTCAATTCTGCAGTTCCTTTTCATCAGTCTCTTAGTGTTCCATTGTATGAAGTATCTTCATAGTTTATTCTTGCTTGCAGATATATGCTGTATCAATTACCATCCGTATTGTGGTATGTACCTGTACTTAATTTTTAGAAAATAATGATTGGTTGACTGATTGGACAAATAGTTTATCTGACCCCTAGATACTTTTGTTGTAACAGCTTGGTTTTATGCTTCTTGCTCTGATATGGAAGTTTGACTTCCCACCATTTATGGTCCTGATCATTGCCATCCTCAATGATGGTAAGCCTCCTTTTAGTTGGTTATAATTAATGATGAGTAAAATATGAAGTTAATCTTTAATTTGTTCTGTTCATATCTACACTCCTTTAGTCAGTGTAAGTAGCATATTAGGTTACCTAACAACTTCAACCTCTTGACATGGATAGGTACCATTATGACTATCTCAAAGGACAGAGTAAAACCATCTCCCCAACCTGATAGTTGGAAGTTAGCTGAGATTTTTGCAACTGGAGTAGTTCTGGGTGGTTATTTGGCCATGATGACTGTCATTTTCTTCTGGGCTGCGTACAAGACTGACTTCTTCCCGGTATGGACCAGTAGTTTGTTAAGCGTTTTTAAAGTTTTGAGGGATTGTTGCAGTGTGCTCATCATTGTCATGGTTGCTAATTTGCAGCGACTGTTCCATGTCGAAAGCCTTGAGAAGACCGCCCAGGATGATTTTCAGAAGCTTGCCTCTGCCGTGTACCTCCAAGTTAGCACAATCAGTCAGGCCCTTATCTTTGTGACACGGTCTCGCAGCTGGTCATTCGTGGAGCGTCCTGGGTTCTTGCTGGTCTTTGCTTTCTTGGTGGCGCAGCTGGTGAGTCATCTGAATCCAGTTTCATGCTCTTAGTGCCATGTTGTCTTTCTGCGTTTCGTCTTGCTCACATCTGTCATGTTTGCAGATTGCTACTCTGATTGCTGTATATGCCAACTGGGCGTTTGCTGCGATCAAGGGCATTGGATGGGGCTGGGCCGGTGTCATCTGGCTCTACAACATCGTCTTCTACTTTCCGCTGGATATCATCAAGTTCCTCATCCGTTACGCGCTGAGTGGGAGAGCATGGAATCTCGTCCTTGAGCAGAGGGTAAGAACACACATAAGATGACTTTCAGTTTCCTGACTGTCAAATGCACACTCATCTCTGATTGATGCCTGCCAAATGTGTGTAATAATTGTTTTGCTGGCATACGCACTCAGATTGCATTCACAAGCAAGAAGAATTTTGGTACGGAAGAAAGGGAGCGCAAGTGGGCGCATGCTCAGAGGACTCTCCATGGGCTCCAGCCGCCAGAGACATCCATCTTCGAGAACAAGACGACGTTCAATGAACTCAACCAGCTCGCGGAAGAAGCCAGGAGGAGAGCCGAGATGGCGAGGTACATGCATGCTATTCCAGATCTTCTGGATATCCCATCTAGCCCAAATGTAGTTTTCTTGAGCATCTCCACTGACTTGCCCCGTTCCTTCTGATTTTGTTGCAGGTTGCGAGAAGTGAGCACCCTGAAGGGGAAGATGGAGTCGGTGGTGAAGCAGAAGGGTTTGGACATCGAGACCATCCAGCAGTCCTATACCGTGTGACTGACGGGATTACAGAGGCATGATTATAGAGGCTTCTTCTTCCTACTATATACTCCTATGTACTTATTAGGCAGCAATAAGGAACCCATATATATGGCTGGCGCGCGAGGAGGATGGTGGTATTGTTTATGATGTCGGTGTGGTGCTCCATCGCCATAGCCTTCACCTCACCCCTATTATATGCTCTTGTCCATTACCATTAACCACCCCCGGCAGGCATTGAGATTGAGATGAGATATGCTTTGTAGCCCTTCTTATTAGATGATTATGATGATATAGTACAGTTTTGCTTGTTATTATTATCATGTGCCTCCTTCGTTCTGCTCTGCATGTCGATCTGATGCTGCTGGTTTTGGTATTCCCGATGATTCCTAAATCTGAAGTGGTAGCAATAGCATAGGCTTGTCATGAGCAGAGCATGTGCAGTGTTACCGTTGCGGCATGGACAGCATCAGTGGTCACATGCCTGAGAAATGGTTTCATGGTTTCATTCATTGGTTGCAGTTGCAGCAATGGAGGGTCTGGGGTGGGGATCTTGGCATGTGGGGTGCCCTTCCTCTTTGCCCGTTTTTTTTTATTAGAGTGCACAGCTGTTGTCAAATGGCCAGATGGTATCTGGTGTTGGTGATCCACATGCTTGCTCTTGGTGCCTGTACCAGCATCGTTGGTATCAGCAATTCAGAATACAGCAGGCACGGTAGTCCTGCCGCGTCTCAGTCTCCTAGGTAAGCGTGGACGAAAAACAACTCGCTAGCTCGCTCGACTCGTTCGTTAATGGCTTGGCTCGAGCTCGACTTGTTTTATAACGAGTCAGCTCGATTTATAACGAGCTGGCTCGCGAGCTGCTCGTTAGCTCGTATGAGCCAATTAACTTAGAAGCCAACAAACTCAAATTAGCTATTGTAGATGTTCAGACGTCCAACAATGTGATAGAAATCATATTTGTTCTTACGTGTTGTTTACATACAGGTAAGAAGATATAATCATATAAGAGAAATTATATTTTTATATGTAGATATTATTCTTTGTTAAATTTACATGTACTTTGAGAAATTGTGTTTTTATGATTTGGCTCGCGAGTCAAACGAGCCAGCTCGAGCTCTATAACGAGCCGAGCCGAGCTGCTCTTCTAGTTCGTTAGTATAACGAGCCGAGTCGAGCCACGAGCCGAGCTGTAACGAGCCGAGCTGGCTCGATATCCAGGCCTGCTCCTAGGGTGGGTTTGGTTGCCAGCTCTCAGCTAGGCTCGCGGCTGAGAGAACAGAAATTTGTTTGGTTCGCTTATCTATCGTGCCAAGCTCTACTCCTACAAGATTCCTCCCGCAGCCAGACTCATATGGTACAGGTAAATAGTCATCTAATAACATTATTAATATATTACTAGCACATATTAAATGATATTAATATGTTTCAAATTATATTAAGGAGAAATAAGGTAAACTAAGTGTTATATGATAATAGTTGTTCATAATAAATGTCATGGTGATAATTATTTTTATTTTTTTTTATCTTATACAACTCATTCTCATACGAACAACCAAATATGTTCGTAGGATAGCCTGACTTGTTCATACATCAAACACCACATTCTTGCATGTATTATGTCTGACTACTCAAAATCAGGCTCCTTCTATACAAGTCAGGTTGAGCTCGTCCGCGAACCAAGAGGGCCATTAGCAGTAGCAGGGCACATGCTCGAGACCTGCTGAGCTATTTTTGTTAGCCTCCCCGGTCGCGCAAGCTGCACATCAGCGTCCGCGAGGGATCGCTGCCGCCGGTACCGACCTGGAGGAAATATCTCACGGGCCACGGCTGTGCTTCCAGCCCACGGCTTCATGGGCCCGGCTCATATTCCCCTGCCAGCCCCGGGGAAAACCCGCCAAAATCTCCCAACGGCCAACGCGCGCTGCCGTCCACACAACCACGCTTCCCCACACCATATCCAATACTCTCCCACTAGTCCCAGCACCCCCGGATCCCGGCGCGCACCATGCGCCGCGCCTCCTCGTCCTGGCGCCATGCCGCCCCTCGCCGCGCCCACCTCCTCCCTCCCGGCCGCCCCGCCGCGGGGCACCACCGCCACCGACGCCCGCTCCGCCGTCAACCTCCTGCGCTCCCTCGCGCGCGCGCGGCGCGCGGACCTCTCCCACCGCGCGCTGCTCCTCTTCCGGACGCTGCACGCCTCCGCGTCCCCGCCGCCGCCGCGGTACTCCCTGCCCGCCGCGCTCTCCGCGGCCGCCTTCCTCCCCGCGCTCCCGGAGGGCCGCCAGCTGCACGCGCTCGCCGCCAAGCTGGCGCCCGCGCACACCGTCGTCGCCAACTCGCTCGTCCACCTCTACGCCTCCTGCGGCCGCCCGCGCGCCGCGCTCGCCGTCTTCCGCGGGGTCCCGGACCCGGACCGGTCGCTCGTGTCGTGGAACACCGCCGTCGACGCGCTCGCGGGCAACGGGGACCACCTCGCCGCGCTCGACCTGTTCCGGGAGATGCAGCGCGACCGGCCCGACCTCGCGCCCGACGCCTACACCGTGCAGAGCGTGCTCGGCGCCTGCGCGGCCGCCGGCGCGCTCTCGCTCGGGCTCTACGCGCACGCGCTGCTGCTCCGGGAGCTTGGCAGCGCCGACGGCGGCCACGCCTCCTCGGCGGTGTCGCGCGACGTGCTCATCAACAACTCGCTCGTCGACCTCTACGGCAAGTGCGGCGCGGTGGAGCTCGCGCGCCAGGTGTTCGACCGGATGCCCGAGCGGGACCTCGCGTCCTGGAACGCCATGGTGCTCGCGCTCGCAAACCATGGACTCGTCCGGGACTCGCTCGACCTGTTCGACCGGATGACGAGGGTGGAGAACGGGGTTCCAAACGCGATCACGTTCGTCGCGGTGCTCAGTGCCTGCAACCACGGTGGGCTGGTCGACGAAGGGAGGAGGTACTTTGCTGCCATGGTCAGTGAGTACGGGATCAGGCCGAGGATCGAGCACTACGGGTGCGTGGTGGACCTCCTTGCGCGGGCGGGGTTCATCGAGGAGGCGCTCGATGTTGTGGCCGGGATGAACTGCCGGCCCGATTCCATCATCTGGAGGAGCCTGCTCGATGCGTGCTGCAAGAGGAACGCTGGGCTGGAGCTCAGTGAGGCCATGGCCAAGCTGGCGCTTGATGTCCCTGATGACGTTGTCGCTGTGAGCGGCGTCTACGTCCTTCTCTCGAGGGTCTACGCGTCCGCGCAGCGGTGGAACGATGTGGGCATGATCCGGCGGTTGATGAGCGAAGATGGTTTCAAGAAGGAGCCAGGGTTCAGCTCCATTGAAATGGATGGATCGGTGCACCAGTTTGTCGCGGGTGACACCTCGCATCCTCAGTCAGAAGAGATATACGAGAAGCTGGATGAGATTCAGCAGAGTCTCCTGTCTGCTGGATACAAGCCGGACTTGTCGGAGGCTCCTATGGTCGCCGACATTGATCGCACCAAGGGCGCCACCCTGCGTTTGCACAGCGAACGGCTCGCCATATCCTTTGGTCTGCTCAACCCGACACCTGGGGCACCCATCCGGATTCTGAAGAACCTTAGAGTGTGCAAAGACTGCCACACTATCAGCAAGCTCATATCGAAGCTTTACGATGTTGAAATCATTGTGAGGGATCGGATTCGGTTTCATCACTTCAAGGATGGATCATGTTCTTGCAAAGATTACTGGTGAATGGTGATCCATGATGACCTGTGATGATATCTGGAGAGATCCTGCTGATGCTGTATTAGAAGCCCCTCTGCAGGCATCGAAGAGGCAGGTAAATGCCATTTTAAGCGCTGTAGGTTACAGCGACCTTCAACTTAAGCCGGGAGAAAAGTGGCTAGCGGCTGTTTAGCATGTTGTGAATTAGATGGTTTTGTTCGCAATGTGACTGTGATTATAGAAGCTCATTTGAGCGTTTTTCTTTAATCTAACATAGCGACTCGAACTCAATGTATTACACTGGAGCAATTCTTCACACACATCGCAGGTTGCAATCTTGTCAATCCAAAATTTGCCGTCACCTGTATTGATGGCATATCTAGGATTCACGATTTTTTTTCCAACGACAGATATGACGTGTTGTCCCCAACATTTTTTTGCTAGCTGTCCTGAACAGAGCAGAGCACAGCGTCCTCAATTTGGTGTGCTATAGCCTATAGGAGTTCTCAACATCCACTGTGTGCACAATAATCGGGCTCCTAACATGCACACCATCAGACCACACGACAGCAGCCGACACGAACTCGTCAGCAGCCGGCAGGACGCCGGAGATGGTCACGGTGAAGGACAACCTCTGAAGCAGCCTGCTGAACGCCAGCGTCCTCGGCGCGACGGCGACTCTGATGAACGGCCCCGATCCGGCGACCTTGGCGGTGTAGACGGAGAGCCCGGCGCCCCGACGTTGGTGACGGTGCGCGGGAAGCGGACGGTGAAGTTCTTTCCCGGCTTGGCGTGGTGCGCCATCGTCGGGTAGTTGAGCTCGGCGGTGGCGCCCCTCCTGCCGCCGCAGGCCGTGTCGTCGTCGGGGCCGGTGACGGCCCGGAGCTGCGTGGAGTTGTACCCATCCGCGCACAGCATGCGGACATGATCATCGCCGGCGACCAGTACGTGCGTACGTGGCTGAGGAGTCGATCGATGCAAAAGTTACCTGCGGTGACGAGAGCCGACATGATCATCGCCGGCGACCAGTCGCGGTGGAAGGACTTGACGTACGCCGCGACGCCGGTGGCGTGGGGGCACGCCATGGACGTGCCTGAGATTGATTTTTTTTTTATTAATAACCCAATTAAATAAAAAATTTCATAAACAACACTGTCTATTTTTTTTTGCAAAACTAAACCTTTTGCCGCGCCGTCCACAATGGCGCGGCAAAAGCGTTAGCCGCGCCATGCATGGCGGCGCGGCAAAAGCGCCACCGTGGCACCGCCCGGCCACGCAGGCCCGGGTGGGCCCCGTTCGTCAGTTTGCCGCGCCACGCGGGCTGGCGCGGCTAGTGCGTTTGCCACGCTAGGCGGCCTGACGCGGTCAACGGCGGGGGCGCGGTCAACGGCGGGCTGGCGCGGCAAAGCCGATCTAGATCTGGCCGCGCCGGCTTCTTCCTCCTTCCTCCTCCTTCCTCGTCCGCCCGTCCTGCCTCGCCGCCGCCGCCGCCGTCCCGTCGCCCGCCGACGTCCGTGCCTCGGCCGCCCGTCCGCCGTCCCTCCATCCGGCCGGACAGGGCACCTCGCCGGCGGCCAGTGGTGCTTGTCGGGGGCCATTGGAGCTCGCCGGCGGCCGGCCCCCTCCCCCCGTTCGCTCTCCCCAGCTCAAGCACCTGAATCTCAGGTTTGTTTGTTAGTTAATTTTAGTTTTTTTTTTTTGCAAAGTTAGTTAGTTATTTAGTTAGCAAAATGTTAGTTAGTGAGTTAGGTTAGGTAGTTTAATAAGTTAGGGTTAGTTAGTGACTTAGGGTTAGTGGAATAGGTTAGTTTAGTGAGTTAGGGTTAGGTAGTTAGTGACTTAGGGTTAGGTAGTTAGTGACTTAGGGTTAGGTAGTTAGGGACTTAGTTAGTTTAGTGATTTCGGTTATGTTAGTTACTTAGTGACATAGGTTGTTAGTAAAGATATGTTAGTTAGGGTTTTAGGGTATTTAGTTAGGGTACGACGAAATATTACTGAAGACACGTTAGTGAAGCCAACTTAGTAAGTAGTTACGCCATTCTTTACTTTTGAGAAGACCATCACTTGACCTTAGTTCCACTATTGACTTTGTAGATGGACACTGTATTCAGATTGTTTTATGGAGGCACAGTTAGTAAACGAGATGGGTTGTTTGATGATAACATGGAACAAGAACTCGAAGTATTTGATGAGCGTCCTCCTTTTACGGAGGTTATGTTGCGTCTGAAGGAGAAGTTTGATGGTGATTTCTCGTTGAAAGGGAGATTTGACAGTGGCAAGATTAGGGCGAACTATGCGTTGATGCCCTTGCGCAACCAGGCTGGCTGGGCAAAATACCAGACGATCGTTATGGCATCCAATTCGACCATGGCTGAGATCGTGGTAGAGGACGGTTGGAGGAAGCAGACAGAGGCGTCCAATGATGGCAACGAAGGTGAAGCACAGGAGGTAGGGGGTGATGACGATGCAGCTCCGATGAGTATGGACGTTGATGGTCACCCCACGCAGGAGACGGTGTATCCATCTGAAAATGCCCACGCTGACGTCGGTCAAATAAACAATGATTTTGACGTGGCCGACCTAGAGCGGCTGGAGCAGGAGGAGCAGGAGGCACAATTGTTTGATGAAAACTATGATTCTGATGATGATTCAGATTATGACGAAGAAGAGGACAGTTATATTTCTGCTATGCCTGAGCCGGTTCGTGGTATTTCACAACCGGTTCGTGCTATGCCACAACCGGTTCCTCAGAATATGCATCCTCCAGGTAGACTAGTCACTGATATACCAGAGGATCATACACATTTTGATTCGTGGAGGCGTTTGAGCGAAGCGAGGTATTATGTTGCGCCTGATCCTTTGACTGAGACAGAGCTGCAACAATTGACGTCGGTTAACATGCACTTTAGAGGCGTTCCAAGTTATAGGGATGTCAGTATGGTGGACCAGGCAGTTTGTGATACTGGATTGAATCTGTGCAAGCAAACACTGCATAACCATACAGATTGGATTCTTCAGAAGAGTATGATTTTCAACACTATGACTGAGCTGAAGCTTTTCCTTGAGAACTATGCTGTGCATCATCATCGACCGTACACGGTCAGTCATTCTGATATTAATTTGAGGTACCACGTCAAGTGTTTGAGTCTTGGTTGTCCGTGGGGGCTGAATGCTCGCAAGAGAACTGATGGCAAGTGGAGGATCAGTAAAGTAGTACAACCGCATACCTGTTTTACAAATAAGGGACAAGAACAACATCCTCAATTGACGACAAGATACCTTGCACGGCGCATTTTGGCATTTGTTGATGATGACGCCGACGTATCTGTTTCACAATTGATTATCTCCATATTTGGATTCACAGGCTATAAGGTGACTTATGGAAGGCGTGGCGTGCGAAGCAGATCGCCCTTGCAATTCGTTGGGGTGGTTGGGATGAAGCGTACAACAGGATTCCACGGATTTTGTGTGCAATGGCATACTATAACCCTGACCTAAAATGGTTTCCACACACCAACGGGCACTATATGGACCGCAACACCGGCAAAGTTACACATGTGCTTCAGCGTGTATTTTGGTCTTTTGCACAAACAGAGCATGCGTATCAGTACTGTCGTCCAGTCATACTTGTGGACGGTACTTTCTTGACCGGAGCGTACAAGGGTGTGTTGATGATGGCGGCGGCTGTTGATCCCGAGGACCAGATAGTTCCAATTGCTTTCGCCTTGGCTGAGGGGGAGAACGTTGAGTCTTGGTCTTGGTTCATGGCCCTGCTACGGATACCAGTGTTAGGGCCTTCTCGGACAATATGTTTGATTTCGGACCGTCATGTTGGGTTGCTTCGTGCCGCAGAGGAGGAGATAGAGGGTTGTCCTCCTCTAGTGCACAGATGGTGCATGCGTCACTTTGCCGCCAATTTCTGGCGTCGGCAGAGAAAAAAGGAGGTTTGTGCCAAGGTGAAAGAGCTATGTTGTGTTAAAACTGAGCACAAATTCAAGGAAACAATGGAAGAGTTGGACAAAATGTTAAACAGTGCTGCCAGGGCCTGGATCGAGAGACAGATGGAACACAAGGAGAAGTGGGCGCTTGCTTACGATGAGGGCGGTTTCCGGTTCGGCATAATGACCACCAACTCATCGGAGTCTTTCAACAAGGTATTCACCGGTGTTAGAACCTTGCCCGTTTCTGGAATCGTTGAGTACTCGTTTCACAAGACCAACGAGTACTTCGTGAAAAGGTGGTCCATTGCTCAAGACAACCTACAAACGGATGGTGAATTTGGAAAGGCGGGAAAGGAGCACATTCAGGATAATGAGATCTGGGCAACGCAGCAAACTTGTGAGCCTTATGGACCAACCAGACAAATCTATAATGTTCGAGCAAAGGGTGGAACTACCTTGGGCGGGGAACGTTATGGTGGTCGCAACTACCGGATCGATCTTGAAAGAGTGGAATGCAGTTGTAACGTGCCGCAGATAATGCATGCCCCTTGCTCTCACATGATTGCGTCCTGTAGAGCGCGCAGATATAACTACAAGGCCCTACCATATATGTCCGACTACAATCGCCGGAGCAACACCATCGCAATATGGCAGAGCAGCTTCGAGCCTTACCTTGATCCCACTCAATGGCCTCCATACTTGGGTAGAGACTTTATGCCTGATCCTGAGCTGCTGAAGGTAGGTAAGGGTAGGAGGAGGAAGAAGAGACTAAAGGGGGACATGGACAATATGGATAGGTATGGCGGGGGGGACTTCGACCAGACACCGAGCACGAACCTATGCTCTGTTTGCCACATGCCAGGGCATAATGCAGCCTTCCATCGTAGACAAAGACAACAGGTGTACAACGACACCACTTCATTTGTATCTTTAGTTATATTAATTATTTGAATGTTTTTGTTATTTTTGTACATATGCTTTATTATTTTAGACGCTGTACTAACCTGATCGTATGTTTTGTTTAAATAAACAGGATGGCGAACCCTCCGGCGTACCCTCTCCTTGAGCCGTACTACGACGCCGAGCACCGGGCGCACAGGCTGACGGACTACGCCCCTCCGGAGCGTTTGACGTTGCTGAGACCGCGCACCCACCTCTGGCACCGGTGGGACGAGCGCTACACACCCTTCGTACGGCGCGCGGGCTTGTTGGTGCTGGCCCGCGTTGCCACCAACGCGGCGTGCCCGCTTGACCCGGCGCTCCTGACCGCGCTGGTGGACAGGTGGCGTCCCGAGACGCACACCTTCCACCTCGCCTGCGGGGAGATGATGGTGACGTTACAGGACGTGGCCAAGATTTTTGGTCTACGCCTGGGCGGGCTCCCCGTGACGGGGATTGTTGACTCGGACACGTGGATGGACACCGTCCACCAGTTTTGTGGTCGTAGGCCCCCGGACGACGCAGATGCCAAGAGGAACAAGTAAGCTACAAGTTGTTTTTCTAATTTAGTTGCATACGATTGCTACTATCATGTCCTAACTTCAACTTTTTTAAAACAAACAGGAAGACTTCTGGGGTGCCTTCGTCGTGGATCACCGAGCACTTTGCGTATTGCCCCCCTAACGCCGACCCACAGGTAGTGGAGAGGTATGCCAGAGTGTGGTTGTGGCACTTTATTGGGGCCTTCCTGTTTCCCGACTCATCGGGGAACACGATCAGCTGGATGTTCGTCCCCATCCTCGCACAGCCGTGGGAGAACATCGCTGGCTACAGCTGGGGGAGCGCTGTGCTAGCCTGGCTGTACAGACAGCTGTGCGAGGGGTGCCGGCGGAGGCAGGCCTCCTCTAGCTTGGGAGGGTGCCTGCCCCTGCTCCAGGTTTGGGCCTGGCAGCGGCTGCCTGTGGGTCGTCCCCGTTGTCGAGAGGATGCGGTAAGTATATACCTCTTGCGTGCGTGTGCTTTTACAAGTTTACAGTCATTTAACTGATTCAAATTGGAATGCAGGTGTGGACGCACGAGGACACCCGCCCCACTGCTCTGTATGTCTGGTCCACGGCAGAGCCAGTTAGAGGCAACCCCCAGCGCCGCTACCACCAGTACACGGACTTGCTGGACGTCTTGACACAGCATCAGGTAAGTCCAGAATGAGTTCATTTTTTATAGTCAAACAGGAACATGACTAGCTATGTTCGTTCATTAAAAACAGGTCTGTTGGGAGCCCTGGGACCTGTACGTGGACATGTTCGACCCCGCCACGGACCTGGACCGTGTGGACTGGCTTTGCACTGTCCCTCTTATCTGCTTCTACGTGGTCGAGATGCACTTGCCCATCAGGGTGATGCGTCAGTTCGGCCTACGACAGGAGTTTCCTCCACCTCTTTTTAGCACGGATCAGAGGTTGCACAAGTAAGTATCGTCCACAATCATGTTCAATTACTCTAGTAAAATTCTATCTTATGCTCTAACAGATGGGTTTCCTTTGCATTACAGGGTGAAGCGCCAAACCAGACGGAAGAACCCTGTTGATTGGCGTGCGGAGCACGCCGATCATGTCCTGAGTTGGACAAACAGGTACCAGCAGGACGTTGAGCACGGCGAGCCGTACGACCAGGGCGTCTTCGACCTATACCTGCAGTGGCTGCACCGGAGCACCAGGTTGCACATTAAGCCACCGTACTACGAGGTCACCGCTGAGTCGGACGACGACGAGGACCCGTACCATGGTATCACTAGGGCAGCGACTCAGCCTGACACAGCCCCTCTACAGAGCTACGTGGTAATATAGCATGCCCTTCAACTCTTGTTTATGTTTCTGTACTTGGTGGACTTACCCCCTCGACTTGTCTCGGCAGGCGTCGCAGCTGTCTCGGTACTCCGACGAGGCAGCGCAGCTTATACACCACACCAGCTCTACTGGGGACCACGGCCCGGTACAGGCTTTTCTGCAGGTATCATAACACATTCGAACCACTCTGGTAAATCTTAAGAAGTCATAAACTGTACTAATATATATTATTTGGTGATCTGCAGAAAACCAGGAAGGGCTGCAGGAAGCTTGCTCAGAAGCTAGGGTGCATGGACACAGCGTGGGCCCCACCGCACCTTCCTCAGCCTTCGAGCCCTTTGGTGTCCGACACTGTCCCAGCAGCAGCAGCGTCGTCCGACGCCCGGACGGGAGGCACTTCTGCGGATCCATGCGGAAAGGGCACCACTATAGAGGAGCAGCTCGAGGAGAAGGGGGAGGACGAGGAGGAGCACGACGAGCACACCACGCCACCCTACACAGCTAGTGCAGGCTACATGGCCCTCGGCCATAGCTCGCACTACGCTGGAGGGTCCTCCTCCAGAGGTGGCCCGCACCACTCCTCGGACGACACGGCGTGGCAGATACCTGGTGCATACCAGTACCCTAGTGGCTACTACACCGGTCCAGACTGGCAGCCTTGGCCAGAGCAGGGCGCAGCACACGAGCTAGGGTACTCACAGCTAGGTGGAGCTCCACTACCTACTCAGGAGGACGTGCAGGTACATAAGTTGGCCTCTGTTGATTTAAATTCGTTAGATACATTTAAGTTGTTTGCTAACATTTATTTGGAATGTTGCAGGGACCTAGTCAGACGCAAGGGTCACCACGCCGGCTGGCACGCGCACGAGACCGCACGGAAGTCACGTTCACGCCCAACATGGACCTGTCGCAGCCGAAGCGTCGGAGGCGGCCTCCTCAGCCGTACACACCTAGCTAGGGTTAGTGTTAGACTATATGGATAGCTGATGTATTTGTTAGATAACTTGTTTGAGAACCCTAATATGTACTTCGTGGAGTGTTAGCCACTTTGTTACTCTTTGACCGCTAATACGTTTGAGTTTATTCAAATTGTGTCAATGTTTGGTTCCTTGTTATTGCGTTTGCAGAAGAATACTGGAAATACGAAAAAAACACATTTTGGGGGCTTCGCTTTCTGGAGCTCTTCTGAGGCTTTGCCGCGCCAACCCTGGGGGCGCGGCTGACGCTTTTGCCGCGCCAGGCGGGGTGGCGGCTTCGCTTTCTGGAGCTCTTCTGAGGCTTTGCCGCGCCAACCCTGGGGGCGCGGCTGACGCTTTTGCCGCGCCAGGCGGGGTGGCGCGGCAAATGCATTAGCCGCGCCATGCCGCCTGGCGCGGCAAAAGCGTCAGCCGCGCCCCCAGGGTTGGCGCGGCAAAAGCTGGCATCTCATTGCCTTTTCAGCGTCGTGTCCTGTTGTCATAAGTGCTCTGCAGTTTTGATTCCGATAGGCTTTTCAGTGTATAGACTTTTCAGTATATAGGCTTTTCAGTACATAGCCTTTTCAGTACATAGGCTTTTCAGTGATTAGATTTTTCAGCGAATAGCCTTTTCAGTTGCAATAACTACACACTCACAATGCAGTTGAGATAATTCACAAGTTCAAAACCAGGGCTCCGCCTATATAAATCCTTCAGTGCCTTGCATATTCAACAACTTCAGCAGAGCTTGCGAGGTTCGTAGTAGAGATGTCTGGAGGTTCGTCCAAAGGCGAGAGAGGAAAGGGTGGGAGGAAGGGACCTCCCATTGTGTGGGAGGGTTCTCTCGGTCCTGATTCCTTCTTAGAGGCACTATATGAGTTTCCCGTTGAGAGCAAAAAAGATTTCAGCCGGGACCGTCCTCTTAGGGGATACGATAACCGCTTAGAGGACTGGCCAAAATACCGCCATGGTGAGGACTGTTTGGTGCAGATGCTCCACGACGACTTGGAGGCAGGCCGACGTTTCTTCAAATGCCCGCGAGCATGGGTAACTTTATTTAATTGTTGTTGCTATGTCTCTCATGTTTGCTAATACTTAGTCATTTTGTGAATGTCAGTCTTCTATTTCTGAAGAAAACTGCGGCTTCACCAGATGGGTGGATCCTCCTCCAATATGGCCGCATCAGGAATACATCTATTATCTGCAGCGTCGTATCGACGATCTTGAAAGAGAAGTTAAACGCATGCTCAAGGACTATGATGACGACGACAGCGAAGCAGACGGTTCAGATGAAGCAATATGCCTTGATCCATATTGCAACTGACCGCATCACAAGAACAAGGGGCCTCCACCACCGCCGCCACCACCGCCACCACCCGCAATGGGAGGCTATTACGGAGAAGGGTCTACTCAGTTTGCTATGTGGGACGACTTCTAGACTACTTAGACCACTATGTGTGTGTTGTGTTGTGCCTATCAATTACCTAAGGCATGTTAGGATTAGTCTAGGACCTTTTAACCAAGTTACGGTAAGAGGTCCTCACATGCCATGTACTAGTTTGTTGTTCGTGTACTGGTTTGCTCTATTCTATTTCTCGTACTTTATCCCAGAATAAATCGATAACACAAGAACTACCGCAAACAATCCAACGACATATAAAAAAGTCAAACAAAGTGCAGTTCAAGACTACATAATCGAGGATCCGAAATAAACGGTACACCGAAGTACAAACCAACAGTACAATACACTAACAAGTCCACCAAATGACAACAATGTTCATTACTCAATAATGACTACTTAACCTACCACACTACTGAGTGCAACGAGACCACTTTCCCTTCCTCACAGCATCCGGATCCTGCTCCATGGCAGCCTTGGCACGACGCACACGCTCAAGCCTCTTCTCCCTCTCCCCCCTACGCTTAGCTGCATCCCTCAGTTTTGCCTCTTCCTCATGCTGCTTTTGTGCTGCCTCTTCTTTGCGTCTCTTCTCCAAACGCTCTTTGTCCTCCGCAGCCCACTTTTTCATTCTCTCTACGTGCTCCTTGTCCTCCGGCTTCATCTCAGTGTCCATCCACTCCTCGAAGTCACATAGTGGTGGAGGCTCCTGCAAAATACGACTAAGTCAATTAGGTAATAAAATATAAATGATTTGTCATTCATGTATAGAACAAGCCATCAGCTTCTCACCATCAGTCCAATACGGATCTGTTTAGGTGTAGGGTCAAAGGCATAATTCTCACACATCCAATACCTCTGACCGTATGTGCGCTCCTCATCAGATATTGCGACCTTACAATCATCGCCGCAGTAGCACATGAGCACCGGAACACCGCTAGGCAATGGCAAACGGGCAAAGGCATTGCCCGTGAGAGGTTGCCTACAATCATCAACGCAATAACAAATGAACATAACACAAAATTACTTCATTAAAACAGACAAATAAATCAACAATGTACCGATCTTACCTTGCCTTACTAGCTTTGCCACGTCGCGGCATCCTAACAATAAAAAATATGTCAACACTACACATACATTCATGATTAATTATAAATCTACATAATGGCCTAACAAATAGTACACAAAAAAATGTACATAAATTGAATAAAATATTAAGCAAAACAGATAAAAAAGTCTAATACATGAACAAATCCATCATTAATTAACAACTAACGTCACGACATTTTCAAAATAAATATTGTCTACAAACCCTAACTTACCAAAATATGGTTTAATCCTACATTGCAAATATGGATAAAGAACAGCAATATGGATCAAAATACCTCTAGTGCAGAGAGAACAAGTTCGATTGAGGGAGATGAAGAGAGGAGAGATGAAATGGAATGGATTGGATTGGATTGAATTGGTTTGGGAGGAGAAGAGAGGAATGAAGAGGAGGCTGCTGCTGGGCGAGGTGGCCAGATCTAGATCGGCTTTGCCGCGCCACCCCGTCTGGCGCGGCAAAGCCGTTGACGGCGCCAGGCCGCCTGGCGCGGCAAACGCACTAGCCGTGCCAGCCCGCCTGACGCAGCAAATTGACGAGCGAGGCCCACCCGGGCCTGCGTGGCCGGGCGGTGCCACGGTGGCGCTTTTGCCGCGCCGCCATGCATGGCGCGGCTAACGCTTTTGTCGCGCCATTGTGGACGGCGCGGCAAAAGGGTTAATTTTGCAAAAAAAAAAATGGACAGTGTTGTTTATGAAATTTTTTATTTAATTAGGTTATTAATAAAAAAAAATCCCTGAGATGATGCTGTACGCCGCGAACCTGTCGTCCTTGTGGTTGCCGGATACCGGCGACAGCGGCGTCCATGCTGCCAGGATGTCGATCCCCGGCGCGGCCAGGTCCGGCTGCAGGTTAATTTCAGGGGTGTAAACAAAACACAACAGGTATGCATCAGTATTAGCCTTTTGTTGATTTTGATTGTGATTCATGCACTCTTTGATGTTCTATATGGAATACCCTTATACATACCCTGCTTCAAGATCCTGGCTCCGCCGTCACTGATGGCAACATGCAGCTATGCCAAGACAATATGGAGGCAGCTGGAGCTCTCACACAACGAGCAAGGCCTGTTAGTCTCACCACGACGAACATCAAAGAGTGCGGGAAGATGCAGATGCAGGCGAGTCTTCGATAACAAGATCGAGGAATGCACTACACCGGAAGTACACCTGGCGCAACAATGTAGAATACCGCTAGCTAGATACGGAGTAATAAATTATATGCCATTTTTTTCTTCTGTTTTTCGTCTTCTCAAACCATCTGTAATTATACAAACTTTGCTTCCTACTGAATGAAAAGGCAGGGCACCTGCCAATTGTGTTCGAAAAAATTGGAGAAGTGAAGAACATGAATGCTGCTGATTCTGGAATTTTGGCTCTTAATCTTCACCCTGCTGACTGCTGTAGAGGTTGGGCAAATAATAATAATGGTGACAAGTGTGCAAGAAGGTGACCCGACCACAAATAGGGAATCTGTGATCCGTCCCAACCAAAGAAAGATACTGGACTACTGTGGACTCCCTGCTGGTGAAGCTTGCAGTTGTGAACAGCCAGATTGTTGCGGAAACTCTCTAGCTCGGGTGCAATTTTGTGGACAGTGCTTAATTACCTAGTTACCTTCTATCTGGCCCCTGGAACTTGTGGAGGAGCCTTGCTGGTTGCTGGTTTGGATGCAAACACGGTCACCCCAAATCCATTTTGGCGAGCGTTCACGCTCAGTATCTTTGCCACTTCAGTTAATTGTTTGGCAGCCCAGAGTATAGAACTCATTCATTCGCAAAAAAAAGAAAGAAAGAAAGTGTATAGAACTCATTCTCTGAACTGGTAGTAAAACCTCGGTACTTAAGTAATGACCTTGCACACTTAGAGGAACAGTTCTCGAGGACGATATTATCACTGTAATTAGCGCCCTGCACTCCCAGAAGGCACCTGATCTACAGCAGATCGATTCTTTGCCGAGTGCTTAATTAAGACACTCGGCAAAGCCTTAAATGCACTCGGCAAAGTCTTTGCCGAGTGCCAAATATCGGGCACTCGGCAAAGGCTTTGTCGAGTACTGACGTGGCACTCGGCAAAGCAAAACACTCGGCAAAGAAAAAAAACGAAAAAAACCCGAAAAATAGGAAATTTTTTTACTTAATTGGGGAAGGGGCCCACTAGGCAGCGCCCAATCGTCTCTCTCCATATCACAAGTTCTGCTATTTTTCACGTAATTTTATTTTTTTATTTAATTGGGTAGGCAGCGCCCAATCGTCTCTCTCGAAATCGCAAGTTCTGCTATTTTTCACGCAATTTTCTCTCACGCAGTCCTCACACAGTCAGCAGGATTCAAACTCACGACCTCTCGCGCAATTTTCTCTCACGCAGTCCTCACGCAGTCAGCAGGATTCAAACTCACAACCTCTTGCTTGCGCGGAGCCTCTTCTACCACTGCACTACACACTCATATACATTCCATCTCCGTTTTGATTACCCATATATTATACTAAACCGTGTGTAACTAGTTTATTCGAGGCCCTAAACGAATTCAAATTTAAAAGTTGTCAACTACAAAGTTTTCTAACCTTTTGAGATCTACAACTTTTATTTTGGTAGTTTTTTCATCCAAGGTTGTTTATAAAAATTTGAATTTCAAATTTGACAACTTGAAATGTAGTTTTCGTTGACAAGATGATTTCAAATCAAAAAGTTGTCAACACCAAAGTTTTATAACTTTTTGAGATCTACAACTTTCATTTTGGTCATTTCTCCATCTGAGGTATTTTAAAAAATTCAAATTTCAAAATTTTTAAATTCAAATACAGTTTTGCAAGACAAGATGATTTCAAATTAAAAAGTTCTGAACTACAAAGTTTCATAACTTTTTGAGATCTACAACTTTTGTTTTGGTCATTTCTCCATCCAAGGTCTTTTGAAAAAATTTCAAATTCGGACGCAGTTTTGCATAACTAGATGACTTCAAATTAAAAAGTTATCAACTACAAACTTTCATAACTTGTCAAGATCTACAAAGTTTATTTTGGTTGTTTGACCATTTATGCATCCGACATTGTGGTTCTAATATTATTCACAAACATTATATATATATCACTCTTGTAGTTTCATAAACTACCGGAGAGATATGTAAGATTTGTGAACGAATTTATTTTAAGTTTGTCAAATGAAGAAATCACCAAAACAAAAATTGTTCATCTTGATAAGTTAAACAACTTTGTAGTTAAAACCTTTTTCATTTGGATTAATTTACTGCTTCAAAATGTAATTTAAAAACTGGCTTTGCCGAGTGTCAAAAAAAACACCCGGCAAAGAATTTCTTTGCCTAGTGTTTTTTTTTTTTTGCACTCGGCAAGTGTTTTTATTTGACACTCGACAAAGAGCTTCTTCAAATCCACTCGGCAAAGATTGGTTTTCCCAAGCCTGACGGGTTGGACAGTTCTTCAAATCCACTCGGCCAGTAGTAGTAATTAAGGAAGAACTAATTGGTGCCTTGAATTTCTTCCAAAGCCAGCACGATCAGCAGCATTTCAAGCTGCTGAACACAGCATACCCAAGAAGGAGGTCACAAAGAAGCTGAATGATCCATATTTTTTTTTAACTTGTTCATTCTCTGAATGAATATTGATAATTATAACGTAGAGCTTCAGTTAGTCCGGTCAAGGTGTAAAAGTTTTTTAAAAGCCTCTCTACATAGAAACAGAGTAGGATTAGGATTCTTGGAGGGCCTAGCTTATAGATAGATGGAAACTGTAAAGCCAGCCATTATGCATTGCATGCCACACCTTGAGCCCGTTTTACATCTACCATCAATCAAATCAAATAAATCCTAGATAGTTAATTTCGACGACGACTCATTCCCAATTCTTGATTGATCGTAGCCTTGTCATCTCCTGCACCCACCGGGGGTCGTCATGCTGCCGCGCTCGCTCCGCCGCCGCTCCTGCTGGTCCGACCTCCCGAACGACCTCCTCGGCATCATAGTATTGGAGATTTATCTTCTCTTCCTCTTCGGCGACGGTGAAGGAGAAAGATGAAATTGTCTTCTCCATGACAGCTCTGTTGAAGATGAGAGCGATAACTTCGGCGTCAGTATCTTCACCGACATGAAGACATGAAGACTTTTGTTTTCGGATAGCGGCATCAAGATGGAGATGATCTCGCTGCCATGGAATAATTTTCTTCGGTCGCTTCTTCGTTTTGTTGTGGGTAGATCTGGCCACAATGAAAGACTAGTGAGAATAATTTTCAGATCAACCTTCCTCATTCTTCGGTGGCAGAAAGAAGAAGAAGGAAGACACAGAGAATAAGAAGTTTTTCAACTCCACCTGCGGAATGTTGGCCGTCCGTTGGATATATATTCTCAGGTCTAAAACATCTGTTGTCGAGTATTTACCTGTGCGGTCATTCATACGAAGCGTAAAACAGGTTTGGATTCGAGAGTTCAAGCTATTCACAGCATGGGTACAATATAGATGAAATTATGTTCCGTGCTATTTTCTGCGTAGTATGCATATATGTTCCGTGCTATTTTCTGCGATGTTCATGTTGTGTTAATGTGGTGTTTGACGACTTGAAATAAATGTTTGTTATTTTTTTATCAAAATGTATCTACGTGAGGTCTTATTTTGAAGAGTTTATTGGAAGGAACACGTGGGTGAAAATAAAACTTGAACTAAATTCCACCCTAATCTCTGTCAAATTATGTTGATTGAGATGTGTTTGTGTGTAGAGCCAAACAAGATCTTAGGAATCATTGTATGACAAATATGGTTTTAAAAAAAGGTAGCCTCTGTTGCCTCATCTTCTACAAAAGCTTTGTTTCCTTTGTTGAAACCTGAGGGATATCGTTATGGCGTGACCACGGTCACGGGAACGCGGTACAATCGCAGAAATGTGGCTAGGACGATCCGCCCCATGCCGACTCACTCTACCGCCCCCGACAGCAGTAGCGCCGCAGCCGCTACAAGCTCGCGAGGCCGCGTGGGCACGCGCACGCTAGGTGCCCAGGCCGGCCGCCTCCCAGGATCCCACCCGCCGCCGCTTGCCGACTGACCAGAGCCTCGAGGAATAGGGGTTCGCCGATGCCAAATAGAACTGTTGCTCGCCTGCAGAAGCTTTTTTCCCCCTCCGTTGTGACTCGTGAGTCCGAAGACAGACAAGCCAAGCAAGACAGGATGGAGTGCGCGGGTGTTTTGGGGCTTGTGGGCCGGTCTGCTGGCGTATAGGAGGAGGCAAAAGGAGGCCTATTATTAACGGTGTGGGCTGATTTCCAGGAAGAAAAACAAAGAATAGTTCAGTTTATACATTATTATATAATTATTTGTTCATAAAATATAAATTATGTAGGAATTATTATAGCTTCACCTAATTACGTTCCGGATACATCAACCTAATTATCTAGGGATCATGATCCAATCTTCGAACCAAACCTCCCGAAAATGTATACCTTGTTAAAATTATGATCCAAGTTCCATAGAACCAAATATAAATTATGGAGGCCCGGGTCGTGCGCCTTCGCCGTACTTGAGCGCGCTGGTGTTGGAGTTGCCCGGTGTGTCCATCGGAGTGGCTGCATGACGATGAGAACCATGTTAGAAATAATCATGACTTGAATTAGTTTTAAGTCTATGCATATAGAAATAGAATAGATGTGAGTCACGTTTTGTGTAAACGTGCTTGGCTCAGTTGTAGCTGGATACGTGATGCGTTCACGTTGGCCGGAGTCATTAGAGTGCATGTAGTTTGTTAGCATTGCATTAGTCGGTTGATAGCCAAGTCTTCGACGTGTGGCGGACGGAGGCAGGATGTGGCATATGCACAGAAGGCGCAGATAAGCTGGAGACCGAGTCTCGTGGAGAGTAGCGGCTCTGCACAAAGTTCGGACTAGTGGGCGTTCGTGCGCATGGTGACTGACTTAGTAGTTGCGTGGGTGCTGGGTTGCCATGGCTATAAAGCCGGATGTAATCGCTGTGTCGAGTTAGTCTCAGAGTCAAAAAAAAAAAAGCCAACATACAGGCCGTCCGGCGGCCGGGGCGTTCGTCGCCGGCAAAGCTCCTATCTATTGTTCATCTTCCACCTCGCGTTCGTGTGCGTGCGTTCCTCGGCAAAGCTAACAAACCATGCATTGTTGGGATAATATATGTCGCAAGTTGTTTACCGCGATGATGAACAGAGTGCTATAGTGAAAATGACACAGAACTCAGCAATGTAAGACGGAACGGAATATATATAAATAGTTGATGGATCTTTGATGCATGCATGTACCGGTGGTGATGAGAG
Source organism: Coix lacryma-jobi var. lacryma-jobi (assembly GCA_009763385.1). Lineage (NCBI taxonomy): Eukaryota > Viridiplantae > Streptophyta > Magnoliopsida > Poales > Poaceae > Coix > Coix lacryma-jobi. The sequence continues at coordinate 153,531,726 of CM019825.1, read as the reverse complement.
CCGACATGATCATCGCCGGCGACCAGTCACGGTGGAATGACTTGACGTATGCAGCGGCTCCGCTCGCGTGCGGGCACGCCATGGATGTGCCGGAGATGACGTTGTACTGAACCTTCCTCTTGTCGCCGGGAATGCCCGTAGGCGACGACAGCATCGACCATGAGGCTATGATGTCAATCCCCGGTGCAGACAGATCAGGCTGCATTTTTTTGAACGTCGTTGTACAAATTTACTGTATTTCTTTTTATAACATCTTAACATTTTCATGAAAAAATGACTGCAGGTGGAGTGGATGTTGGGTGAACATTATCAGCTGGCACTGGCAGGCACACCTTCAAGACATCAGGGGTGACCAAGTTGGGGCCTGGAGAAGAGAACGAGGCGGCTACCGGAGCCAGTGGATTCACTGTTGTCTCGGTCCTTTCCATGGTACCCACAGGATTACTGATGCAGTGCAGAACATACCAGCAGGAATATCAGACAAACGAACACGTATGTGTGTCTATATATATTATAGGGAAATTATTCCGTACTCCCAGGGAGTAGTTACTCCCATGTGTATATCTCTTGATTTATGGAGTTTATGATCCGACAAAATGTATGTAGACAAAGTATATGATCATACTAGACATTCTAGAGTGTCATATATGTCAAGTATGCAAGCATACATAGAGTATATGGTCATACTTATTTTACATATTACTGTAGTGATATTTTAGTAATATAATAAAAAGTATATGCTTTTTTGAAAAATTTCACGTGAGTAAGATTTGGAATATTTTAAAATAAGTATATAAACATACTCAAACTGATAAATTAGTATATACACATACGCAATGTGGTTTATTGAAGATAGGAGTAATTACTCCCGGGAGTATAGAAAACTCACCCTTTTATATATATATATATATATATATATATATATATATATATATATATATATATAAAGAGAGAGAGAGAACTCACTCACCCACCTTGTGCTGTTGACATAGGCCATGATTTGGTCGAAGTCGCCGGGAGTTACCATCAGACCGGGGAGAGGCAGAGCAAAGGCCACATCGGGTATTCCGCCGAGTATGACGGCGCCTGCTGCACCGGCCAAGAGAGGACCTGAACCGTCGTTTTCTTGGCCCTTCTGGCAGAGGACGATCTTGCCTGCGTATGAACCTCCGTCGAGGTTATCTAGATCACAGGACCTACACGTACTTACAGCAAGAAACCATATATAATAAACACGAGCGTCCCATGCATTCAGATTTCAGAATCAGAACATATATATCATAATGTACTATGTCCTTGACTCGCTATCATCATCTTCTTACCCGTTTGCAGGGAATGCAAGCGTGATATTTGATAGCGTTTGGAAGGTGTTAATGGAGGCTCCCTGCAAAAGAAGAAGATATATTGTAATGCATAATGGTTGGTATAGTAGTACATATTCGTTTCACTGAAGAAATAAACTGAATATTGATTCCAGCGCTGACCCAGACCGACCACTATGGTCTTGCCGTTGCCAAGAACAATCCTGTCGATGAAACCGCGATCGATGCTGCTCGCCGCCACCGACAGCATCCACGGCGCGACGTTGCATACGGTTAGGCCTTGCAGCCCCGAGTTCCCGGCCGACGCCGACGTGACCACCCCACGGCTCATGGCGTGGAAGGCGCCGATGGCTATCACGTCGCTGAAGTAGTCAAACGGGAAGGGGCTCCCGATGGAGATGGAGATCACGTCCACGCCGTCGGCGATGGCGTCGTCGAACCCCGCCAGGATGTCGGCCTCGCCGCAGCACACCTTGTAGATGGCGAGCCTGGCGCCCGGCACCGCGCCGCGAGCTGTGCCGGCGGCCAAGCCGTACAAGCTGGCGTTGGCCACCGCACGCCCCGCCGCGGTGGACGCCGTGTGGCTGCCGTGGCCGTCATCGTCCAGTGGCGACTGGCCAGAGCTGCTGGATCCTCCGTCGTAGCCGCGTGCTCCGATGATTTTACTGCATGTCATGTCACACGCCATAGTCCAACAGTGAGAGTACGTCCGTGTGTCATGTTTTCCTTTGCTTTAATTGAAGTTTCTATCTACTGATCAATTTCTGCCTGGATGAGAAAAATAACGAACAAATAATTAAGGGATATCTCAAGCCTAATCTGTCTGAGCTAGCTACTCCCTCTGTCCCTAAATAACTGTCGTTTTCGCTTCCCGAGAAATATCTTTGATTAAATATATATTAAAAAAATATTAATATTAATCCTACATAATTAGTATCATTGGAAAGATCTTTGGATCTAGTTTTTTAACAAAACTATTTGAACATGAAAATATTGCATACATTTGCTACAAATCGAGTCAAACTTATGACATGCACACCAATAATGACAGCCAATTAGTGACGCAGGGAGTAGACAGCAAAAAGGAAAGGCCTAGTTTTCCATACTTGTTGCACGTGAAGTTGTGGCATGTACCCTTCCACCTGCTCGGTGGTGGGCCAAATCCTTCGTCGGAGAAGGATGGCGAGTCAGGCCATATACCGGTGTCGAGCATACCGACGATGACGTCTCCCTCCAGTTGTAGCTCTTCAATGGTGGTTTGAGGGAAGCCCAAGAAGTCCCAGGACCTTGTGGTCAAAAGCTCGAGGGTCCTGCTTGGGAAGACCGAGACAACGCCATTCGTGCCTAAATGTAACAAGAAAAATAGTATAAGATAGAGCTAGATCATGGAATTAAATAGCCCGCTATTTTTGCCGCTATAGCCCGAAATAGCTTGAAAAAAATTGTGCCACTATTTGCGTTCATGCACAATTCTGCCGCTATTTTGCCGCTAAAGTCCGCTAATTATAGTTTATAAAACGCTAAACACTTTAGCTTTAGCTCGCTATTTAAAACTATGAGCTAGATTCATGCATGGTTTACAGTTTATACCGTTGGTATATATCATTTAAATGTTGATATCTGTGCGCGCACATATTGCTTGCTTGTGTGTTGTGTACGTTTAGATTCATCCAGCTATTCCTTGATCTTGTATTGGTGTCTCTACGTCCTTGTGACATACAGTAGGTCTCAGCAAACCCCCAATGCACAATCACAAAAGAAAATGATTGGAAAAGGAAGAGTATGTTAATTAATTAATTGTCACAAACCAGATAGTTTTTGTGCCTCTTCTTTGCTTAGCTTGGCGGCGAAGCCATTTAAGCTTCTCTTGTAACTACGGAGAATCCTGTCTGAAGCAGAGCTGCAAAAGACAAAAAATAGATTGGCTCTTGTATAAAGACAGTGTAATCTTTTTCTATGTTTAGTTTTGTATTTGGAAGCCAACGACATTGGCACTCGGGACTTGGGAGTCATCGATTCCAATCCGTTGGGACACTAGCTTGTATTTCCTCTCATTTTTAGTTTGTCTCGTTAGCATATTCCAAACAAACTAATAGGCTGATCAAATAAAAAAAAACAAAGGCGTGAATTGCTACTCTGTGGTAAAAATAGAGTTTTAGCCGGTCAAAAAAGAAAAGAAAAGAAAAGAAAAGAGAGTTTTTGACCTGTCGTCGTCGAGGACCTCATTCAAAAGTTCGTGATGAGCAAATTCTACAGCAGAGAAACCTTCAGGTTCTGATGCATCCGTGCTGGGTAGATGCCCCAAGTACACGATGTAGACCTGCTTATTATCACGATCAAACATATATATGTGATAAAATTGCCTAGATCTATATTGGAAAAAAAAGCGTCTGATTCCAGTACTGTATGTAGATATTGGAAAAAACACACAAGACAACCAACACGCTACCCAAAACACTCATTTTTTTTCTTCATCAAGTATCTTCTTCGTCACAACGCGGCGCGACCATCCACTACAACCTTCATCTCATCCTCCCCATCTCCGCTCATGGTCACCCTAGACCCACCTTATTCGTTTCTATCGTCGGGTCTGCCTGTCTCTCTTAGTTTTTTTCTCAAAGCCCGCCGAACATAGAGAAGAAGAGAGGGAGAGGAAGACAAGAGAAGAAAAAAGAAGAAGAGTGTTGGAACGCTCGATCGAAAGTTAGCTTTTCTTTGGGCTTGTTAGCCTTGACATACCTTTACTCTTTTTAATGGAAAAACAAAAAGATAGGTAGGGATCGAGCTCCCCTGCCGATTCGCTCAAAAAAAAAGTTAGCTTTTCTGCATGCTACCAGCACGTACGTACGCATGCTAGCTACTGGCCAGCAAAATCATGCATGCATGCATATGCTGATCGTTGGAAGGTCCGTCTGACCTGGCTTGCATCACCGATTGATTCAGAGGCGCTCAATCTCGCCGCGAAGAGAGTACTGACGACGACGAGCAGAAGCAGCAGTGTTCTAGGACGAGGCATCGTATCCTATTCCTACATACGTGTTGGAAGCTTGCTGGTGCAGCTGTAGCGCGCTGCTCCAGAAATGAAGACTCTTGTGGGCAATATATATATGTTGATATACGGAGTAGGACTTTGCTTGCTCCGTTGCCCTGTGCAGGAAACATCGCAAGGGCGTGGCGCTCGTCATTGTCAGCTAGCTGGGCGCCCTGTCCGGAAGCACGTTGTACTTATTGTACTTTGCACGAAAAATCTTGGGCTTCTAACTGCTGAGGCGTGTCATATGTGTTCCGCTAGAAGCTGTTTGGATGTGTCATGTAAACCGAGTTTTTTTTTTTTGTGTGTGTGTGCAAGCTCCGGTGGAAATAAAAGAGCAAAAAGGGCGCTCAATTCCGCTAGAGCCTTTGCCGAGAGCCATTTGTCGGGCTCTTAGCAAAGGCTTTGCCGAGGGTCCCGTGCGGCTCTCGGCAGAGAAAAGTAGCCCGTTAACGGCAGGTCACCGTTGACGGCTTCTTTGCCGAGAGCCGAGGCTCTCGGCAAAGGTTTTTTTTTTGGAAAATCTTTGCCGAGAGCTCAAATGCCAGGCTCTCGACAAAGAGGTATTTTTTTTGGAATTTGTTTGCCGAGAGCTCACTTGGCTGGCTTTCGGCAAAGGGACTTTTTTTTTGAAAATTCTTTACCGAGAGCTGATGGCCTGGCTCTCGGCAAAGACCTAGCCTTTGCCGAGTGCTATGGCCAAAGCACTCGGCAAAGCTACGAAATTGCTGTTCTGTCAGCCCATTTCCCCAGCTTTGCCGAGAGCTTTGGCCATAGCTCTCGGCAAAGACCCCCTTTGCCGATAGTTGCTCTCGGCAAAGAGGCCAATTTTTTTTCACCCTGATTTTCCTTTTCTCCGACATTATCACATATATATATATATCACATTCATCACATATAACACACATATCACATATATATCACATTCATCATATTTCACGACACGGAACATAGGCGACGTATACATATAACATATACTCCATATATCACATTACATGTCATCACATAGTTCAATATCAAGGTCACCACACATACAACATGAAAGTTTTCAATCCAAAGTTCAATATAACATATACTCCATATATCACATTACATGTCATCACATAGTTCAATATCAAGGTCACCACACATACAACATGAAAGTTTTCAATCCAAAATTCAATGTACTAGAGCCGACACACACTCACTGCCAACCTTGCCAACCCGGAGAAGAAGTGTCGCCTGGTTGACCCCCGGTCGCGTTCCATCCAGGAGCGTGGCGGTTGTTCGAACCTTCCGAGGAGGCTGCAAAAGGAAGACGTCTATGTCAGACAAGCAAATGCAGAAATAAAGCACTGAGGTATCGATACTCACAGCAGTAGCTCTGGCGTCCTGAGACGGCGGCGGAGGAGCCATGAGCATCTGGGGCACGACCGTGTCCTGGGAGGCCACGAAGGCGATGAGCTCCGCCATCTGCTTAGCTTGAGACTCCATCTGAGACGACATATGAGTCTCCAGCATCTGGCGGTGCTGACTTTCTCTTTCCAGGCGGGCCTGCGATAATACGAAGGGAATGTTAGAACAATGCAAATATTTAAAGATCAATGTACGACGAGTTAAACAGAAATAACCTCGAGGTCAGCGACCCGCGACTGCGAAGGCGATGAGCGTGGGCGTATGGGGACGCTCCCGCTCGTGCTCTGTGCTCGGAGCTGGGACAAAGTGGGAGTGGAGGCCGAGTTGATGACGCCGTTGCCAAGCCAGTACCGCCGTGCTTCTTCCCTCCTTCGACCCTCATGACGATGCTCCCGTCCAGGTCCTCGGTGGCGGGATCGAAGTCGCCCCCATGGACCGCCCTTGTCGCCACTGAGTAGTCAGTGAGGCGGGTGTGGACGCTTGAGTTGGTGTACGCGTCGTCGGGGTTGTAGAAGGTCTCCGGTGCTGTGGCCTTGCCCTTGTAGGACATGGCGTATGCCTGCAACGTGCCGCAAGGCTGGCCACCGTGTGCCGCCGACTGCGAGGAAGACAACAAGATGATTAGTAATCAGACAACATTTAAGCGAGGAATTCATAAAGTCTTTCACGTACCCAAGCTTGTGCGTACTCGGCGAGGTTGCGGTTGTCCTGGTCGTGTGGTACACCTGGCATCTGCAGACGCGCCTCCCGGGCCTCGGCGTGGTGGGCCGCCCACTCTTTGGATAGCTATCGGTCAAAAATCATCTCCTAGCACTCGGGAAACGACTGACACTATTGGGGGATCATCTGCACATCATCAAGTATTTCACAAATAAGCGTCAGATGAAAAATACGAATAGCTTAATCTCAAAAGAAATCACTTACTTGCAAGTACTGCGCCCGGCTCGGCGTCATGCCTCTCGCCTGGACCTTCGTCACTCACCCTGGGCACAAAATACCGAGAACCGAGTACCGAACCTAATTTACCAAGAACCGAACCGAATTAACCAAAACCAAAAAATTTGGTTCCCTATTCGGTTCCAAGTTTCCAGGAACCGAATTTACCGAGGTAAATACCGAAACCGAATCGAATTTACCGAAACTACCGAATTTACCGAATTCACCGAAAATATGATGAATTTAGGTGTTGTTATATTATTGATTGTACTATTGTAGACTATTATATTATATATTTTTGGTACTCACACCTATAGTCGTGGGAACTTTTATATGTATATGTATTTTGCACTATTATTTTGTATAAAATCATATCAAAATTAACTTTTGAACCCACTAACTTGACAAATTCGGTACTATTCGGTAAATACCAAAACCGAACCGAATTTACCGATACCGAATTTCCTCGGTACCGAGTTTTTTTTAGGAACCGATCGGTACCAGGTTTCTAAGGAACCGAATTTGCATAGGTACCGAAGTACCGAATGCCCAGGGTGATTCGTCACCCTCTGTCCCAAGACCGTGGCGTTGTAGGTGATGATGGCCTGCAGTCTCGCCTCGTAGATCATGTCGGTGATGAGCTTCCTGCAGGCCTGGTAGCCACCACCTCCGCCACTTCCTTCCCTGACTCGCACTTGAAGTAGTTTTGCATACAGGCCCAATACAAACTCTAAGTAATTAAAAAAAGTACGATGAATGACAGTCGTTGTTTCACGAAGACTAACTACAACTCCGCTCTGACCCTCGCCGCCTTGTTTTGGAATTCCGTGTCTGGGGCGACGGTGTAGTGGTCAAAGGTGTAGGCCGGCTCAGACCTCCCACTACAAAAAATATGCCGGTTTTTGACAAAATTTTTCAAAAGTGTGTCATAAACCACGTGTCTTATTCTATGGTTTGTGACGTTGATATATCCATAGAGTATCACAGAACGCATCTTATTCTATGGTTTGTGACGTTGATATATCCACAAAATGTCAAGTTCTCTGACATTTTGTGGATATATCAACGTCACAAACCATAGAATAAGATGTGTTTTGTGACACTCTATGGACATATCAACGTCACAAATCATGGAATAAGACACGTGGTTTATAATACACTTTTGAAAATTTTTGTCAAAAACCGACATATTTTTTGTAGCTGTACTATGCATTTCTAGGTCCCTCAATTTAGTTCGGGTGTCATTTCTAAAAACGCATTTCTACGACCAGATTGAGAGGTGCACTTAAACCCCACACCATTACATTTGCTAACAAAACCTTGTTACAAGGCGGGGGGGTTTAAGTGTTAAATTACCCACCTCTCAATCTAGTCATCGGATACAGATCTTGCGACTGTGGTTGGATGTTGTAAAGGTTGCACACGAACGATGGTTGCACAACATACGCTCCCTAATTAACATACACGTTGATGTTCATCGGGAGGACGAGCGAAGCTTTCTTTAGTTTGGGGAAGATGTTGACGGAGGCTCTCTGTGCCAAAACAACATGAGCATCATACAGATTTTCTATTTCATGCTACGCAACGATTTCCCAATAAGGATCATCAGATCAGTGCCGAACCACAATGGTCTTGTCGTTGCCGAGGACCAGCTTGCCCACGAGCCGGCGGTCGGTGCTGCTCGCGGCGACGCACAGCAACCACGACGCAACGTTATCAGCACGCCCACTGTAACATCCCTGGTTTTCCGATAACCAAAAATACGAGCTTTTTAAAACCTTTTCTTGCTATACATGGAACATGTAGCCGTTAGGTCAAACGTTAGTCAACGTATAGTTGTTTACTCATGAAATGTTGCATACATATAGTTTTGCTTGTAGAAGAGTGTCCGTGTTCTCGAGTCGGTGTAGGTTTCTCAGTCGTGTCAGTGTCAGAGAGCACATATTCGTAGCAAAGTCTACTTCAAATCCTCCCTCGAATATTCTTCTTCATTCCTCTCAACATCCTTCAGCTCTTTCCCGAATTACCTTGAACATCATCCGACCCCTCTTTTCCCTTCAAATGTTTATCGGAACCCTTCCAGCCACCGATTCTGATTTCACCCAACTACTACTTTAAATTTCCCTGATTTCCTTTGATCCAAAATTGAACCCTCTAAGTCATAATATTTCTTAGAGGGCAAAAATCCTTTTCCCTTTTTCATCAAATCATATTTTAACCCTTTCCAAATTCCTTTTTGAATTCATCTCAAACCCGCTTTGAATCTATTTCGATTCCTTCCAAACTCCACCTAGATGCATCTTGAATTTCTCCGCAAACAAGAATTCCTCTTTCTCTTTAGACGAAAATGGAAAATCCTTCTTCTTGCTCCTGGGCCCGAAGCACCCAGCCAACCCAACTCCTTCTCTCCCCTCACCTCCTCCCCTTCTCGAGCGAATTCGGCCCAACCGAACCCCTCCCTCTCTCCCCTCTCCCTCCCTTTTTGCGTCAGCCCACTAGTGCCCCCCTCGCTCCTGCGGCCCACCTCGCGCTCCCTCTCTTCCCCCTTCACTTCTCCCTTCTGCACGGGCCCTTGGCCCAGCACCGCAACAAGCCCGCTCGCTCCCTCCCATCGCTCCACCTCGCGCGCGGCCTGTTTGGCCTAGGCTGCCTGCGCACACTCCCCAAACCCTAGGGAGCGCCGAGCGCTCCTGGCCGCCGCCGCCGCCGCCACCGCCCAGGAGGTTAGCTGCGCGCCTGCGCCCCGGCATCCCCATGCGATGGGCGCCACGCGTCCTGGGGTACGGACGTTGAGGTTCCCCGCCATCCCTTCCCTTGAAACCCTAGTCGGCCGCCCTATAAGAGCTTGTGGCCACCGGCTTCTCTTCCTCCTCTCCCACTCCCTGCATCTCCTGTCGGCGCCAGCTAGCCGTGACACCCGAGCCAAGGACGCCAACGCCGCCGACCTCCTCCTCATCGCTTCCAAGTGACGGACACCATGGCCGAGCCCTGTCATCGCGCCGCTACGGTCCGCCGGAGCCGCGCTAGCCGTGGCCAGGGACGCACCGCGCCGAGTCACACCTGGTCGGGTCGATCCTCGTCGCGGACGCCACCAGCCTCGCCTCCCCTGTCCTCTCCTTCGCAGGCCGCAGCTGCGTCCACACCAGTCATAGCCGCGCCCGCGCTGGCTGCCACCTCAACTGCGTCTGGCGCGCCCGCATCGACCCCGTCAGCCGTCGCATCACCTCCACCCTCCGTAGTCGGCTGACGCCACGCCGGAGTGGGCTGCTCACAGCTAGAGAGCAAGCGCCCAACCGCCCTTCGCCAAGCCTGGCCAGGACGCCGGCCAGCACTCGCCGTGCGCGCTAGTCGCGCCAGACGCGTCGTGCTAGCCGACTGCGTCATGCCAGCTAACCGGAGCACTTTCGGCTGGTCACGACCGTGCTCGGCAGGCCGCTGGTCGGTGCTCGATGTCGCGCAGGAACGAGTCCAGCCGCATTGTGCCTGCCTCTGTCATCCGCCGCGTCGAGCTCCTCTAACGACACCACTCCACAGTACTGCAAGCCGTCGATGAGTCTATTGTCGCCGGTGAGCCAGCAACACCAAAGCACCTGCCTTTCTCCTTTTTACCGTTGACTTCGTCTGAGCCCCGGCCTTCGCGCCGCTGTCCTACACCTTGCAGGAATGACGGCCATATCGCAGAGCCTCTGCTGGAGTCGGGGTGCCTTCTGGATGCTCATTGTCGCGCCTGGGCCGTGAACAGCAGCCGCTCCAAGCTGGCCAAGGACTCGCCTCGGTGTCTGCGGCCGTGACCACGACATCGCTTTGGTCGGAGCCTCTGCCACCATGCCAGACTCGCGCGCTGCTGTTCGATCGAGGTGGCGCTCGTAGTCTTTGGCACCGCTCCGCTGAAGACCCTTCCTCCGTGCCATCGTCAATCCTCAAGGTCTAACATTTGGAACCCTTGTCGACGCCATCCTCGACGTTGACACAATTTCATTTATTTTCCTTCTTGTTCATATCATGTCACTCTTACACATCTTATGTGTTATACTTGCCTACGCCGAACCTTCGCACCGGTCTATTTCCCGTGCTATGGATATGTGCTACTCCTATGTTGAGTTGATCGTGTCGGTCCCCGTGTGTTTGTGTCGATGTTGGTAGACCGTGCCTTCTATCTGGTCCTTTGTCTGTTGTCTGTGGACCGTGCCTTCGAGCCAGTCGAGGGATCGTCCCTTGCTCGGGCAATACGATCATGGGATTCGTCCCACCGTGGTCATAACGTTGAGTGTAACCCCTCGTAGTCGTTGTTGTTTGTATGGTTGGCCCTGTAGTGCTACGAGCGTTGGCTCTTTACCTTATCTCTAAGACGTGGCCACTATGGGTTCGATATCGGTTTCGATATTAATGCGGATGTTACCCGCACATGATAGCCCTCTGTGACCTAGTCTAGTGGGAGAAGGATAGGAGTCAACGATCGTGGAACAACGAGTGCCAACTCGTTTGGGTGAAGCTCACGGCCGCGAGATGCCTCGCCATGACCATCAGGCTCCATCCATTTGACTCTTTCTGACCTAGCCAGCTCTTATGCTTGCACTGCTTTGACCATAGCATTCCTCCGACTCTCGCGGTGACAACTGCACCGCTACGAGCCATTGGAATAGCCTTGTGCCAGTTTTGTTACACGGAGGTCATGGTGCCCTACGAGTTGGCATAAGATGAGTGTCTCTAATTCTTCGGCCACCGCCCTCACCATGGCGTGTTGGTCGAGTGAATGCGGGATCGCTCTCTTCTTTTCTCCCTTCAGTTTTGATCTTCGTCGATCCAATAAGATGTGCATCGAGCCCTTCTGATTTCAGTCGCTCTGATCCCTATCAATTGCAATGACTGTCGGTTGAAGCCCTGTGGAACCAAGTTCCCCGCCTTTAGTTTGTCTCTTTTGCGCGTTAGTCGTGTTTGTGTGTTAGTATTGCTATCCCAATCACATTCCTGTGATTCCCGTCTACTACTATGGCGTGTGGATCAAGGAAAGGTGGATCCTCGTTTTACTCTCTTTTGCTTCTTCGCACTTGAGCCCTTGTATGCTTGTACCTATATTCTAGACCGAAGCGCTCCTAGATCCTCGCGGTGACAACCGCACCGCTGCAGATTCTAGGAACGCCTGGTGCCATTTAGTGCACATGGGTTGGGGTACCCTACGAGTGGTTTAAGTGCTTGTGTTCTTGGTGTGTCGCTCCCTTCGATGTCCGTCTTTGCCATGGCGCGTGCATAGAAGGAAGTGAGGCTACCTTTGCTTCTCTTTTCCCCTCTTGTTCTGTTCTCTCTTCTTGGTTCTCGTCGATTACAATGGCGTACGAATCGAGCAAGAGATCGGAACGGTTTCCCTTTTTCTTTGTCGGCCTGATCTATTCGATCCTGTCTTTAGCCGTGATGATGGGATCAAAGACCGTACCTTTTTTCTAGTCTGCAAAGCTAAGGTCTATGACATGACCTTGGTTCCGTGCGAGTCGACTCGATCGACCATAGAAAACCATATACACCGAGGACGTGACATAGATGTACTTGGCCAACCTTCTCTTTTGCCTCTTTTGAGCCCGAGAACGAACTCACTTCGTGAGGGCTAATCTTGTTTTTGCGGGATGATTTCTTAAGTCGAGATCAAGTCTGAACCGTTTTACTCGAGCCGTACAGTTTGACTCGGTCGACCAAGGAAGTACGAGCTAGGTTGTGGCTCGAGCTTGTGCTTAGCAAGCATCCGCTCCTGCGTCTTTTCGGGCCCGAGGATCAGATGTCCTCCACGAGGACTGAGTCCTTTCTCTGTTTAGTGTCCTTAGCGTCTTTCGAGTCTAGTTGTCGTGTCAGTGTTCTGAATGCTCCTTTGTCTTGTTTGTCGGTCTCGCAAGGTAGTTGCGTCGGGAGCAACGATGGTTAGACTGGAACCTGCTGGAGGAGACCGAGGACGACACCGAAACCCGAGGAGAACGACTACGAGGACATCGGAGATCTCGGACTAACAATGTAACAGGTGCCACAACCCATCCAACATCGTAGAATCCTATTAACATGCAATAATGTAGCTGCTAGCGCTTTACTTTTTGCAAATGAACTGTGATAGGTTGCATGATTAGATTGCTTGTGAAGCCTATACCTTGACGCAACCCTTTCCCCTGCACACCCGCTGTTAGGCTAGACACGCTTACTATATATATACTTGCTACTCGCTTCTACTACACATTATATCTGTGATGTGATGCTTGGTGGATGTTGCTTGTGGGTGGCTAAGGCACGTGGTGCCGTGATAACGGGATGATGACTTGGGGAGATCTTGGCGTGTGTCTTGGGTGCATGTGGTGAGGGTTGAGTTGACGGGATAGGATCTACAACGAGTCCAGTGACGAGTCTTGCCGAGGGGATGTGACCTGGCCATCCCCTGGGGAGTACCTGTGGCGAGTACATTGTGATGTTGAGAGGAGATCCTGGGGAGGAGTGTCTTTGTGGGACGAATCCTCGGGATAGAGGTGTTGTTTCAGCACGGGGGCGATGGAAGCCCCGAGGAGGAGATGTCTTGTCCAGTCCTTAGAGCCTTATTGCGCTGGGGTGATCAGCACATAGTACCTTCGTGCGCACCACTGGTTCTTGCATGGGCGGGAACCGTTCCTACCCCCCTGGGTGAAATGATGTCATTACTGCTAGGCTGAAAGGTGATAAGTATAGGGAGGTAAGGGCTGGAGACCTACACCCTCCTAAGACAACGTGGTGTTTATTTGGTGTGCCAGGATCCACGTCTCACAGTCTCAGCGTGTTGGTGGATTCTGAGGTGCCCCAGGGTTGAGTGGTAGGGTGGCATCGTTGCGGTTAGGGGGAAGTTCGGAATTAGCTTAGACGAGCTAGATCGTCGATGATAGCTAACTTGTGGTTCCAGGCATACATGCTCTGCAGAGTTGATCGATCTATACGTATAGCCGTGTCCACGGTCATGGACAACACTATCGTGCTCAGTTTCCCTCGGACTTAGCGAGAGGTGTCCTTTTTTCTTCTCCCCCTGGGTTGATAGGTCTGGCGCTGGCCGTTGAGGCAAGGTACGAGTGGGAGTCGTCCTTGCCGCCTAGAGAGTGCAAGTGTGGTGAGATGTGTGGATGGGGATGGATGGATGGCCGTGTGGCCGGATGTTCGGTCGATGACCGAATGGAAGGCATGTGGCCGGGTATTTGGATTAAAACTTGATGATTATATATTTATAAAATATTGATTACCTGCATAAGAAAACTACAGCCAAAAATAGATTCCTTTTTGCTCTACCCTTGCATTCCACATACCATATAGCAAATGCAAGCATAGGATGGGAAAGTGTGGCCAATACAAAACGTACTGAAAATTATGGCCAGGTGGACGACTCTTACCGCGACGATAGTGGAAGCTGGATGGATCAGGAAGTCTCGCTCCCTATACGCAAGTTCGGATGAGGAGACGAAGACGGAGTCTTCGCCCGCTACTACAACAACTTTGATGATGACTGTAAAGGAGGAGCCTTCACCCGTCGACGCTCTACACCGACTCCAGCGTTGTTAGGTGTGTGTTACCGATATAGTTTGTACTAGGTGGTGTTTTCCATGTGATGTAATGACTTATAAATATGTACTATCGCGTTGTATGAACTATGATAACAACTTAATAATGATAATGTGATAGTTTAAGACTTTTTGGACTATCACATTATGATGTACACCTTAGAGCTTCGAGTTGCCGGCCGTCGCGGAGGTGAGCACCCCGCGCCTCATGGCGTGGAACGCCCCGATGGCCGTCGCGGTCTCGATGTAGGGCGCCGGGAGCAGGCCCCCTTTGGAGAAGGAGATGAGGTCGATGCCGTCGGCGACAACGTCGTCGAACGCGGCCAAGATTTCCTCGCTATGGCACGAGTCGTCGTCGTCCCAGCACACCTTGTACACCACGAGCCTGGCGCCCGGCTCCGCGCCGCGCGCCGAGCCGGCGGCCAGGCCCGCGAGGCCGACGTTCTCCACCACCCGCGGAGCCGGCGGCCAGGCCCGCGAGGCCGACGTTCTCCACCACCCGCCCTGCCACCGTTGACGCCATGTGGCTGCCGTGGCCAGCGGTGTCCACCGGCGACAGGCCCGTGTTGCCTTTCCTGTAGGCGCGAGCGTCAATGATCTTGCTGTCAAGTGTCAAGCAACCGGCAGTGGAACAATAAGAGCGCGACGCGCGGTGAATATAAAACGCCAACGGCCAACGTACTTGTTGCAGGTGAAGTTGTGGCAGGCGCCCTTCCAACGGCTCGGCGGCGGGCCAAAGCCCTCATCGGAGAAGGACGGGGAGTCCGGCCACACGCCGGTGTCGATCACTACTACACATAGCCACTGTAGGGGCGGCTCCAGAAGCACTGTAGGGGCGGCTGGCCCAACCGCTCATATCAAAGTGTACTTACAGTGCACTCACTGTAGAGGCGGTTGGGGCAGCCGCCCCTACAGTGAGATCCACTATAAGGGTGGCTGGTGATTGAACCGCCCCTACAGTGGATCCACTGTAGGAGCGGTTCAATCACCAGCCGCCCTTACAGTGGCTCTCACTGTACGGGCGGCTCTAGATTGAGCCGCCCTTACAGTGGCTCTCACTGCAGGGGCGGTTCAATCTAGAGCCGCCCCTACAGTGCATTTTCTAGCAAATTTTTTTTTATATAATTCAAACCACAGCACAACATATATCATTGTGCCAGAAAACGTTATCAGTGATAATAAGTAGTGTAAACTCATATGAGCAGTGGCCTAAATATTGCATTCATACCATATATATATCTAAGAATATTGCTAAATGGCTAACAGTCTTTCAGATGGCATGCACATGACATGGTTTTAGAATAAGGACTAGATAAAGTTACTTCTCCAATTCCCGGTCTTCACAATCAGCCGAACACTAATTGATGGCCAAGCAGACATTCTACTTGCAAAAACTGTAATCAATTTCCTGGGCTAAGCACACACAAAAAGTATTCGGCCAAAATACTTGCTACATATTTATCTGATGCCAAAATCTGATAATCTGATTGAATTAAGCTGCTTGTTAGTTGAGAGTAAGTCAGCCAAAATATTGTGAACATACTACTACCTCCTGTCACATTAATTTGTTGTTTCAGGTAGAGCCTACAAGCAAGGTTATTACAACGTAGATAGAATGTCTAGCTTCTTTATCCCCTCTGCTCTCTATTAAACTGAAGCCTCACTAATTTTGTACAACTTTTAAATTCTTGGGAGGGCATAGCTCGGTAATTGGTACTATTAAATTGATTGGTAATATTAGCATTACAATAGTCACCAATCAATTAGCAGCATGGACTGACCTCAATCAACATGGTGCAAAGGTTCAGCAACGTTGTGGACAACAGCTATTTCTGCGGGGGCCGTAACCATCAAGCATGCTGCTCACTGACACCTCCCAGAACTACATGCCTGAAATCCACATGCAATCCAATATAAATGGTGTGGTATTCAGCTATGATCCAATAATTAGACAGGTGCAGGTGCAGTAAGAATATATCACTCCTATGGCTGTAAGTGTAAATTTGACAAGAAATGTAAACGTAAGATGACAGACCACATAATTCTATAGCAGATAAATAAAGTCTATATATGAAATAAAAGTGAACTCACTTGTATTAATATTTAACTGGTTTGAGTGAGACCATATATAGGACACGAGAGTGCCATAAGGGTTGTTCTTTTTGAAGCATCAAGTGCAGTGATCTCAGGTGGTAATACTTTGCAAGTGTTTTTACTAGCTTAACGATGGCATCATCTAAAAATAGCAATACTTTGCAAGTGTTTTTACTAGCTTAACAATGGCATCATAAGGATGGTCATGATTTTGGAAGAAAGTCTCACTGCTAGTGCATCACATACAAAATCAGTTACCATACCTACTGAGCTTGCTGACCTCCTGTGTCTTAACTTGGCTTAACTTGGCTTCCACACATGCACGTTGACAAAAAAGCTTTCTTCTGATGGTAGGAAATTTAGCAGGCCATTGTTGTGAACCTAAAATTCCAAAGTAAAATTCATTTTAAAAATGAGGCAGTAAAAATGAAAAAATTTAAAATTAGAGACATAGTTGTTGACCTGAATTGGAAAACTGCATATGGAAATCCATACTGCTGAACCAACAGGATGAAAGTGCATATTACTCTTCATGCTTGGTTTTGTTGGGTCATCTTTGTTTTTCAGCCATCTGAGATTTGGGTACCAGACTTGTAAGTGTTGTACAACTTTCTGAACTAGATTTGGGTACTAGCCTTGTAAATGCTCTACATTGTAGAAAATAACAAGCAACAATTGGCATACTAGGAGCATTTTTCTAATATATGCAGAAGTGTTTAAGAAATTCATCAGGTTAAATGAACAAAGAACATTGCAGACATGTATTCTTCACACTCGATTTGGGTACATACTAGACATAAGCAACAAATGATATGGACCAGTGTGGCAGAAACATATGCTGCCGTCACAGGGAGTTACAGGTAATTGATTAAAACCTGTTGTGTTCAAAGAGTGACAAAAAGCAAGTAACGCCAACAGGAAGTATCCAAACAGCTAAAATATATGCTGCTTTCACTGATAATATTTAATTCCAATAATCATGCATCAATCAGGGAGCTTTTCTCAAGCACTAATATTTTTTTTCCTTAGTCACTTGTCCTTATGTCCTTGTCAGAGATCGAACATCTTTCAGGTTCAAACCATTTACAGGTTAGTTTCTTTTAAAATGATATTCTTTCTTATGAGCAGGTAAGAGCTGATGCCTTTTTCTCCAAGATATTGATGGCTAGCATTAACAGACTCATTTCAAATATATAGCAATAACAGCACAGCTTTATCTCCACTAACAAGTATCAATTTACAGTTTTTTTCTACACTAGATCAATGCTTAAGCTTTTTGGGCATACAACTGAGAATAGATTGTGCTTCAATTTTCATATAGCTGAGGACATTTGGAACGAGGAAGCAAACTGAGGCAATAAGGCTTAAATACTGCATTAAGCTCTCCATGTGACTGAGTGATTGGCAGAATCTTCACAAAAACAGTTGCAGCATAAGTAACAAAAAAATCAATTTATAATCAAGTAGTGGCAGCATAGCTGGGTGTGGTTTTGGCACCGTCGACCTAAAGCATGAACAGGGTGCTGGCCACCCAGCTTTCGTGTTCGCATCCTCATCGTCATTAGAACCAAGCGTGCGTTCAAAAAAGGCAGGGCTGCGCCATCCAGCCACAGCCCTTGAGTTAGCCAGGAGAAAAGGGAGGGGAGGGGAACTGCGCAATGAGAGTTTACACACCTACCTTAAGGATGCCGATGGCGAGGACCCCTGCCGGAGTTCATGTGGCCGAGTCCGTTCCAGTTGCTCCGCGTAGCGGCCGGGATGGCGTCAGCAGTGAGGACGGCATCGGCGGCGGGCATGGCATCGGCGGCCGGGATGGCGGACGGGCCAGCGGCGGCGGCGGCATGGCGTCAGCAGTGAGGACGGCATCGGCGGCGGGCGTGGCATCGGCGGCCGGGATGGCGGACGGGCCAGCGGCGGCGGCGGCACCGCCTGAGGGAGCGCCACCGACGAGCACGGCGTAAAGCTGGAGACACGCCCGCGGGGCAGTGCGCGCGGCGGCGACGAGGGGATTTGGATTGGACTCGGCGGCTGCTGCTGCGTGGGTGCAAAAGTTAGGGTTTTCGTGTTGCATCTCCTAGGTGGCCACGAAATTACCTTGCACGTGAGTGAGCTGGGCCGAGCGCGGCCGACCAGCCGCACTCGGGTGCGCTATCCCGTCCAGGGTTTTTCTTACCGACCGGTTGATCAAAACCGCTGGCCACCGGTAGCGGTTTACCGGACCGGTTTGATCGGTAACCGCCCGGTACCGGCCGGTTTGAAGTTTGAATTCAAACGTCTCAGTTGTTCGGTTTCGAATCGGTAAACCGGTCGGTTTGGGTCGGTTACCGACCGGTTTGAGCGGTTTACCGGTCGGTTTGAGAGGTTGTTTCAAAATTCAAATTTATTTTTTTTTAAAAAAAATGCTAAAAAATTCCTAAAAATACTTCATGATTTATAGAATCCAATGATGTCAAAAATTTTCAAATTTGAGTGTGTTTAGTATGTTTTTCGACCTTCTTAATTTAATGGGCCGTCGACTATATATTTTTTCTTTTTCTTTTTCTTTTTCTTCAAACTTCTAAACGTCTAAATAAATACTAAACGAACTCAAATTTGAAAAAAATTTACACCATTAGCTTCTATAAATCATGAACTATTTTTAAGAATTTTTTCAGAATTTATTTTTAAAATTTAAAATTTAAAATTTAAAAAAACCAAACCGGACCGAACCGAAACCGGTCCGGTCCGGTATGACCGGTAACCGGCCATACCGACCGGTTACCGATCGGTAAGAAAAACCCTGATCCCGTCCTCTAAGTCCTATAGCGCAAAAAAAATTCTGCAGCGGGAGTCGCTATGCGTTCCGCTAACCGCGTACCTCCGCCAAACTGAACGGGAGAGGCTGCTTTTAGCGAAAGGGCGGCATGCACGCGGACAGCAGCGTGGGAGCACTGCAAAAAGTGGGTCCCACCGTTTTAAGTTATAAAAAATGTTATATCTCACAAACCGAAAACTCAAATTAAATTCCGATTGCACAATTGAACTCGTTGCAATTAATTCTTCAAAACTAGATCTCTCGTGAATATATTTAGATAAAGTGACAATTGGGCCCACGGTGGATAGAGGATGGATGGATGCGGGAGAAATGAGTATAGAGGAGAGAATCTTGATGACCAGACAGTATAGAGTATGGAAATAGAGGAACGTGAGTGCGGCTATAGCGACCGATCATTTGATTCTAGTAGCTTAATATCTATTTATTTTTTACAATATTTTTTCATTAGATAAGAAATAAGATATATAGGATAATATATATAGGATAAAAAATTACCTTGCACGTTGGAGATGCTCTTACGTTGGTTAATTTTCAAGCTCTTCCCAAAAAAACGTTTATATGATCAGCATGTGGGTGGCAAAAGCGAGCATGCAAGCACTTTTATTCCCACGGGAATTTCCTTTTTCCTTTTAAAATTTCAAATAAAAGCACATATTAAAATCCCTTTTAAAATGTTATCTTCTCCAGAATATTACAAAATATTTTGAGGCACTTTGAGATAGCGATTTTCACAGAGATAATTAAGGGCTTTTCTTAGATTTCTCACCACGTCAGCGTATGCAAATGCAAAATGAGACTCACATTTAGTGACACTAGATAACCATTGCAATTAAGAATTTCTCCTCTTTATAGTACGGTTATCTAACCTAAACCCGGTCACACTCTCTATAGTGTCTTGACCGGCAAAATAAATATTCTTTTTTTATACTTTTGCCCTGAGCCCATAGGATATATTTTTTTCTTTTCGAGATATGAGCACTTGATCACCATGACAATGCTCTAGCTCCATCACTTGGTGTGTATCAACCTATCTCAAACCACAACACTCATTGCAATAGTTAGTACATGTAGGTGTCATCAATTATCCAAAACCAAATTAGAGCTTTCAACTCCATCTTGTAAAAATAAAACAAACCAAAGAAAATAAAGTAAATGAATCAAATTGTATTTCAATTTCAAGAAACATAAATTGCAAAAAAATAAAAATAAAAAACAAACCATTCACGAAAAATACATGAAAGTAGGATTTAAATCTCCACTAAAATCAATTAAGATCGAATAAAAAAGGGTGCAACCTCATTTTTCTAACTTATTTACACTAATAGCTTCAAAACTAGGGTCTAATTGCTGCATACAAAGCTCAAGCACCTTTCTTTATTATAACTAATACATAAATATTTTAAATTTTATTAATTAGTTAGAATAAATAATTTCAAAGGCAACACATATTTTACTCACTATAATTCTCACACCGGACAATTTCATGAAACATAAATTACAAAACAAAAAATAAAAAAGAACAAACCCTAGATCTACATGCATATGAAACATACAAGAAATTAGAGTATAAATCTCCACTAAAATGAAGTAAGATCGACTAGCCAAGGGTGCAACCTCATTTCCCTAATTTATTTACACTAATAGCTTGAAAACTAGGGCCTAATTGCTTCATACAAAGCTCAAGAACCATGGAGGAGAGGAAAAAAAGAAAACTCTAATTACTCACTAATCAACCATCAAAACTTCAAAAAAATGATTGGAATAGCATTTTCTTACCTTCTACAAGCTCTCCATCAAAGTATTTAAGATCAAAACCTCCCTCCTTAGTAGACCATGTTTTAGGAGGAACCCAAGGTCATCCAACTTTTTTGAGCCTTTTACTTCAGTGCCATTAAAAAAGATGGCATAATCGTCCATGTCCCTGAAAAGTTAAAACTACCGTGTATGTCCGACCTCTGAAAACTTTTCTCTTCCACGCCATTCCGTCCACTTCTAATACTAACGGTGTCAAACTGATGGATAAAAAGACCAACTTACCCTTTGGTGGGGTCTGCATGTCAGTCACACATTCCTCTCTCTTTCCCTTCTCTTTCGTGTGCCAACAGAGGAGGCAACGGATGAAAAAAAGAGAAAAACAGAGGCTGCATGGTGCACGCCACCGCCGCCGGGCGCGGGTCTGAGCGCGGTCCGCGTGCTGCCAGCGCAGGCGCCGCCGCGGCCTTTGCGCGGGCGCGAGCGAGCATGCCACCGCCGCGGGCGCGGACGCCGCCGCAGCCGGGCACTAGCGCGGGCGCGAGCTCGGCGACCGCGCCGTTCCTGCGCGCGCCGCGCCGCCGCTGAGCGCGAGTCCGAGCGCGGGCGGCGTGCAGCCAACACCGACGCCGCCTGGCGCGGGCGCGGGCGCAGACGCCGCCGCATCCAGGCACAGGCGCGGACGCCGCCGCCGTCGGGCGCAGGCACGCGTGCCGCGGGCGCGCGCCATGGGCGCCGCTGTTCCGTGCGCACGCGCCGCGCTGCCGCCGGGCCCTGCTGCTTGCCCACGCGCCTCGGCCGCCGCTCCGTGCCGTGCGCGCGCCGGGCACGGCTCCGCGCTGGTGCTGCTCCGCGCCGCGCCTCGGCGCGTGCCTCTGCTCCGCGCGCGCCCTGCGGCCGCCGCTCCGCGCCGCTGCTGCTCTGCTGCTCCGCGCCGCGCCGCGCCTCGGTGCGTGCCTCTGCTCCGCGCCGCTACGGCTGCAGCTCGGACGACTTGGCGATCTCGTCGATGAGCTAAGTCTTCTCCTCACGCGGGACAGTGGGGTTATCGAAGAACTCGGCGACGGTCTCGTCGGAGAAGATCTTTTCCAGCTTCTCCAGGTCGGAGACCGTTTGGTCGAGGGTGCCGTTCTCGGCGGCCACCTCCGACAGCGCGGACGCGTAGCTCTCCGCCGCGGCCTCGGCCGCGGCGCGGGGCCAGATGAGGTCCCCGTGGCAGCGGGGCGGGGCCAGGCGGAGGGAGGGGAGCCCCCGCGCCGCGCGGGCGAAGGAGGCGGACCGGGGCGCCGCGAGGGTCGCGCCGGAGGAGGCGGAGGCCGCGGCGTCGGCGGGACGGAGGGTGAAGGAGGCGAGGCGGAGCGCGGCCATCGCGTCGCGGAGCGTGCGGTCGGAGTGGTGGACTCGGGGGGAGTGCGTCCTCGCTCTGGTTTGGTTGGGACTTGGGAATGGGAGGTCGGTCCGGGGAAGAGGAAGAGGACAGAGGAGAAAGAAGTCAAACTGAGGGTATTTAGGACATTTACATTGACCGGACCCACATATCAGGTGTTCCAAACGTCTGAAAACTAGTGGAGTATGAACGGAATAGCGTGGAAGAGAAAAGTTTTCAGAGGTCGGACATACACGGTAGTTTTAACTTTTCAGCGACATGGACGATTAGACCATCTTTTTTAATGGCACTGAAGTAAAAGGCTCAACTTTTTTTCTCAAGTTGAACAGTGTGTCCCGAGGTGGAAAAAGGCTGGCTATATGTTTTATTCGGATGTCCACTGTAGGGGCGGCCGGTGATTGAACCGCCCCTACGGTGGAGCTACAGTGCTCCACCGTAGGGGCGGTTCAATCACCAACCGCCCCTACAGTGTTTTGTAGGGGCGGCTGGTAACGATGGGCACCAATACACCACTGTAAGTGCGACTCTAACACTAGCCGCCCCTAGAGTGAAAGAGGTCTCGTATTTTTTAGCTTTTTTTTTCAGGCAGTGGATCATGCACACGATGACCTCCGCCTCCGTGGGCAGGCTCCGGCGCGCCGTCTCGGGGAAGCCGAGGAAGTCCCATGAACTCAGTTGGTACGCTCCGCTTGACACAATGACACCACACCCTCGCTAAGACTCTTTTTTAACGGTCGTTCCCACCATCCCAAAGTTAAGCATACTCTACTTTAACTAAATATATTAATATCATTAGATAAATCGTTAAATATATTTTATAATAATCTAACCTTATTTGAAGATACAAATATTACTAATATTTTTCGAAGACTCTTGAGCCATAGGATTAGGATCGAACGACGACTACGATTGTCGTGTGATGGCAAAGCAAAACTGTAGTCACCTGCACTGTAGACACACCATCATACACATACATATGGCCTTGTTTAGTTGGAGGTGCGAAAAGTTTTGTGTGTCATATTAAATGTTTTAGCACTAATTTAGTCTATTAAAAATAGACTAATAAGAAAACAAATTACATATTCCGCTTGAAAATCGTGAGAAGAATTTATTAAAACTAATTAATCCATCATTAACACATATTACTATAGCATAACATTGTCAAAACATGAACTTATTAGGCTTAAAAAAATCGTCTCCCAAATTTGAGTGCGCGCACGCGCATATATGATCGACGGTACATGTATCACATGAGCGAGTCAAGTTTGGTTGCAAGGGCTTTTGATTTGGTCGAGGTTCGATCGAATTTAAGTTTATCTCTGACTGTTTTTGTGCTTTCTGGCCACTTATGGATAGTTCAAGATTCATCCCTAGACAGTTCGGGCATCGGCTCGAGCACATGCAGTCGTTGTGCTCGGTTGACTGTTCACTGTCAGATGAACGACGGACAGTCCGCCACCTGACCGCAGACAGTCCGCCAGCAGGTCGTTGACGCTGAACAGTTTCGCTGTTTGCATTGTTCACGTGAACTGCAGACAGTTCGGAACCTGACCAGAACTGTTTGGTTTTTCACCTATGGACAGTCCGACACCCAGGAGCATACAGTCCGGCATGCAAACCACATACATTCCAGGACCTTTCCAGAACTAAACAGTTTGGTTTTTGACCTACGGACAGTCCGACCCCCAACAACAGACAGTCTGGCACCTAGGTGCAGACAGTTCGCGCGTGCAAACCACAGACAGTCCGGGACCTGACCAGAACTAGAATAGCTAGTTTGATTTTTGACCTACGGACAGTCTGACCCCCAACAACGGATAGTCCGACACCTAGGCGCGGACAATCCGGCGTACAAACCGAAGACAGTCCGAGACCTGACTAGAACTGTTTCAGAACCATTTGGTTTTTGACCTACAGACAGTCCAACCCCCAGCGACGGACAGTTTGACACCCAAGCGCGGACCGTCCGGGACCTGACCAGAACTGTTTCAGAACAGTTTGGTTTTTGACCTACGGATAGTCCGACCCCAGCGACGGATAGTCCGACACCCAGACGCGGTCAACCCGACGTGCAAACCACAGACAGTCTGGGACCTGACCAAAACTGTTTCAGAACCGTTTAGTTTTTGACCTACGCACAGTCCGACCCCTAGCGACGGAAAGTCCGACCCCCAGCGACGGACAGTCCGATCCCCAGCGACGGACAGTCCGGAACCTGACCAGAATTGTTTCAAAACAGTTTGGTTTTTGACCTACGGATAGTCCGACCCTAGCGACGGACAGTCCAGCACCCAGACGCGGTCAGCCCGACGTGCAAACCACAGACAGTCCGGGACCTGACCAGAACTGTTTCAGAACCGTTTAGTTTTTGACCTATGGACAGTCCGACCCCCAGCGACGGACAGTCCGATACCCAGGCACGAACAGTCCGGCATACAAACCACAGACAGTCTGGGGCCTGCCAGAACTGTTTTAGAACAGTTTGTTTTTTGACCTAAGGACAGTCCGACCCCAGCGACGGACTGTCCGGAACTTGTTCAGAACTTGTGCACAACAGTTCGATTTCTGTCTTTTGACCAACGGCAGTGCAGGCCCAAACTGAGGATATTCCGAGACATTACTGAGTCCTCCGGCTTGTGTGTCCTGCTTTGCGCTTATTCATGACATTTCTCCGGTAGTCCTGTTGTATCTTTAGGACATCTCCTAAGGTATCCAACCACCAGTTGGCTCGTTGACTCGTCAGTTGTCGCTCTCAAGTGGTTTTGTTTTGAGGTTGATTTTCTGGAATAGTGGTTGATTGTTTCTTGAAAAAGAATTTTTCGGCTCCTATTCACCCTCATCTGGGTTGTCGTTTCTGGTCCTTCAAAATTTTCAGCCCAAATATTTATCTCCCACTCCTATATAAGCTGAACCTCATCCCAGAAACCCTAGTCTTTTAAATTTCTTCCTCTCCCTAGGTGGCCGCCGGCAAGCTCTCCTTGATGTGGAAGTGAAAGCACTTGTCCAGCTGCCTCCTCCCGCCCTCTGCTTTGGTTTTCCGTTGATCCACTTTGTTCTTGCCGAGTCCCAGCATATGGTTAGGAGATACAGCGCATTCAAGTTAGTGCCGACCATATGTATACACAGCAGCTTGGCCGCTGGCACCACGCCACCACGACGAAGCCGACACCGGTGGCTAAGGGCTTAAGGCACCACTCAGATGTGGAACGAGCAATCCAGCAACAACTATAGATGCACTGGCAAGGGCTGTAGTACTATTGTTTTTAATTTTTGTCAAAATCTGACCAAATTTCATCAAATTATGAAATTTTTGATGGGTCAAACGAGTGAATCCCGGTCCAGATTTTCCGAAATTCGTCAAACACCAAAAAATTTTAGATTACCTTACTAGCTAGATATTTTCTTGGAATGCTTCGCCAAAACAAGTTATGGTGATCATTGAATAATCCCCGGGAATCTGATTCTGAAAGTAGAGTTTATGCTGATCATTGAATCCGCCCGGAATCTGATTCCGAGAGTGCCCGGCAAGGGTGAGGTTGGAAAATGCATACACTATTTTACTCGCTTTATTTATTCCTGTCTTTTGATCCTCCCACGCCGATTCCCTATCTTCCGTTCGTTCGTTCGTTCACAGCTAGAGAAGGGGTATCTCATTGTCCATGTATCAGGACATGGTCGATAATAGACTCAAGTACTTGGTACTTGTATGAGACTCACTACTATTTATGTTTCTGTGTCTAGCTTGGTGCTTGCATGAGAGTCAAGCTCTCCTCTCTCTCATCAATCTTCTTCACACCAGCATTTAGTTGGCTATAAGCCACTACTAGAGAACAGGCCTTTGGACGATCTATCAATTGAGCTATAGTCTCGGCCAAAAATTGTCCCCGGGGCTAAAGACCTTTAGTCCCGGTTGGTAACACCAACCGAGACTAAAGGTGAATCTTTAGCCCCGGTTGGTGTTACCAACCCGGACTAAAGGTCCTGGACCTTTAGTCCCGGTTGGTAATACCAACCGAGGCTAAAGGGTGAACCTTTAGCCCCGGTTGGTGTTACCAACCGGCACTAAAGGAACCTTTAGCCCCGGTTGGTGTTACCAACCGGGACTAAAGGTGCTTTTAGCCCCGGTTGGTGTTACCAACCGAGGCTAAAGGTGCTTCCCGAGTGGATTCAAAAGGAAAACGTACAGAACTACATCACGTGGGTTGTGTAGCTTAGTTGGTAAGCGTGTCTGAGGCGAGAGGTGCTGAGTTCGAATCTCACAAATGCACATTTATTTTTTATCGTGAGAGGCTTTAGCCCCGGTGGGGAAGCACCCGGGACTAAAGACTGGGACCTTTAGTCCCGGAGTGCTAGCCCCGGTTGCAAAACCGGGGCTAAAGCTCCTTCTCCACCGGGGTTAAAGGCCCTTTCTCCAGTAGTGAGCCAATTATTATACCTGCTCTAAATACACTACTAGCTAGCTAGAGGTAGCGACAAATTATTAATCCTCTGATAAGAAAATTGCAACAGATCGAATAAGTTCGAAAGATAAAATACCACATAAACAACATACAACATACTACACAAGTGCACACATACACAAGTCCGTCGACGTTTAAGGGTTGTGGTGTAGTGGTCATAACTCGTCAGGAATTGAAGGACAAATCACATATATGATGATATATATCATACATGCATTCACACTGTTTGGTACATAAGTATAGTATACATACATACTCGATCATGATCGTGGAAAACGCTCTGACGAGGAAATTAGACTGATGAAGCAAAATCGCGCGCGTACGCGCAGCGAAGGATTCATGGATCAGGAGACCAAGACGATGGAGGGGTCGCAGCAGCACTCGTCGAGGAGGCAGCAGCAGCACAGCGCCGCCAGGCTGCAAATTAAATCCACCAGAGCAGAGAGATGATGCATTTATGGGTAAAATTTAAAAACGGCGCGCTGGAACGATCGATTCGCCGCCGGCCCGTCGATCGCGCGAGGAAACTAGCTAGCTAGACCACAAAGTCCAGAGGTGAAAGTAGTAGGAATAAAAATGGTCGGCACCTACCAGCCCTCGAGGAATCCAGACGACCGAGGCGGCGGCGGCTGCCCGTAGTGGTACTGCGGCGGCGCCATCACCGGCGGTCCCTGGTACGGGTACGGCCCCTGGTTGTAGTAACCTTTGTTTGATTATTGGCAAGAACAGACAACATCAGATCGACAGAATATCATCACCACCGGCTAGCTTCTGTTGCAGGCTGAGCTGATATGGTTTTTTTTATCGGCCGAAATGCATCGAAATTTTCGGTATTTTCGCTCTAGCTATCTGCGGAGTCTGATAAAATTGGGTATCGGCTAAATTTTTCTTGTTTTTTTCTACTCTCTAGCAAACGGCTCAAATTCAGCCGGCGGTCACGATCACCATCCCACACACTCTTATGGAGTGTTTGGTTTGTGGAATCAACTCATGCTTCATGAGGTGATGCATCATCAATTTTGATGGAACCAACTCATTCCTCATGCATATACTAATTATTGACTTATGAGGAATGGGGTGGTGATGCATCAACTCATTCCATTCCATCAACCAAATAGAAAAGATGAGAAGTGAGAAGATGATGGACCACCTCATTCCTCAAACCAAACACACCATTAGTGTTTTAATCTGTGAACAAGTGATGTTTGATCGCTTAGGAACAAAATTCTACAATTTTTTCAAACTATTTTTTTTTTTTAAAAAAAGTTCAGTTTAATACTTCCAATAATGTATACCTTCGATAAATTTGTATCTCTGATAATGAATACCTGAAGAGCAGCAGCTAGAAGCCTAGAACTAGAGCTGCAAGTAATAATAAGCCAGGCGCCACGTACCTTGCTGCGCCGGATATGGGTAGCCGGCGGCGTACCTCGGAGCACTCATCCTCCCACTCTGGCTACGTGCTCTCGATCTCGGGTATATATATATGTAGAGGATGGATGAGCTATGGACTAGTCTCTCTGTGGGTGAACTGGTTAATTCGGAGCCCGGATCAATACTCGAGAGGGGATCGGCGGAGGAGGGAACCCGCACCTTGACGGCGCGTCGGCGACGGAACTTGAGGCAGCCGGCCGGCGACAGGCGTGGCTGCTACTGCTAGTGCTAGCTAGCTGGTCGATCGTTGGTTTGTTGCCCTTTATATATGCTCGCACAGTCGCACTGCGCGCGTTTATAAGGATACGGAGGGACACCCACCGCGTTTATAAAGGGCAAGCAGGGTCGTCGAGGACGATGGCGCCGAATCGCCCGGCCGCGTCAGCGACGGCGCAGACGACCGGCGGATTATTATTCCCGGCCCCGGCTGCTGCTGAGTCTATGGTGCAGAGTCACACACACACACACACACCGTCGTTGTTGCCAACTTTGGAATTTGGATCATGCTGGGTGCGGCGCCGTGAGCTAGCGCGTGCGTGGTCTTCACGGTGTTCATAATTATCTTCAGATTGACAGAAGTCAGAAGGACGATGGTGAAGAAGCAGTTGGGAGTTGGGACAGGTGAGGTGACGCACCACGGATACCTAATCCACTTGCCCATGCGAACGGTCCATGGCTAATGGCTAGCTGCTCCATATGCATGCATGTCGTCGCCAACTGTTGTCGGGTTGAGCTTCAAGTTCAAGTAACAGAGACATTGCTGCTTTGTGCAAACAAGTAGGGATCGATCGGCGACAGCTCGTACAAACTGTATATATAATACCCTTCTGATGAAAGCGCGTGCATTCGTAGAGAATAGAACCCGATTCAAAGTGCATGCATAAATAAAAAGCGGGGGGAGAATCAGGTACGATGGTGTGGTTTGTCTAGGGCAGTCTCATCAAGGTTTTATGCACATTAAATATAGAGTGTTACATCAGCTTTTTGTATGACACTTTGAGTAGAGAGAAGAGAAACGTTTCATGCCCACAAAACGTTTGAGCGTTGTTTTCAAAACGGTTAAATCTTAGTGAAATCCTCATTGAGAGCAGTTGCGGACCTACAGGGTATGTCGGGTGGTCCCAAGCATACCCTAGCCTAGGTGTCGGCCATACAGTATATATGCAAGAAAAACAATAAGAAGCTTAAAGCATCGGTTTCGGTCTTACACTACACGGCTCAAGTTTAACTCAAAAGTGCAATGAGAAACAGTCTCGATACCGTGATGTGCTGACAAAGCAATCCCATCTTGATCTTTTCAAATTCACTAGTCTTGGTTCAAAATTAAGCAGAATATGAATAAACCAACCAAGTGAATGACTCAGAACAAGAGACATAGCAACCTAGCACATATGAAATAGGTCAAGTGACCTCAACACATTCTAATCATGCTAGTTGCCAATCTCAATGGTGAACAATTTAAAGATTGCATAGTTAAATAGTCAAATTCACCATTTGCAAAAATAGCTTAGCTCACAACATGTGTCAAGTGATCAAAAACAGCGTAAGCTACAAGCATCACCATGAATCATCCGAGCATACTAATCAGAACATAGTTTCATTCTAACATCTATAGACATGAAGCTCGAAAATGCATGATATATATACATGATAAAATGCATGCAAAAACTACTCTATGAAAGCAAAAACAACCTAAAGAAAGGTATCTGAGAAAAACTATGATACAACATGCAAAATGCTTCCCCCATCTAAAAGGGGAAACACACACCAAGGTCACCTCTCAACCTAACAAAAGTTGAGAGATCCAAAGGCTTAGTAAGGATATCCGCAAGCTGGTTGTGGGTGTCTATATGCCCTCAAGTCAATGTTGTATTTCTCGTAGTGATCACGAAGAAAGTGAAAGTGAACATCGTGTGTTTGGTCTTCGAGTGTAAAAGTGGGTCCGTCGGCCCAAGCCTTATGTCCGCCCTGCACCGCTCTCGGTCCATCGGCACGACACGTTTCTACTTGACCTCCACCTCGCCACCGACCACTGCCTCCAAGCTCCACACCTGCACAACAACACAGCGAAGAACACATGTCTCCACTCACCCCTCCCAGTGAGCCTGTTGATCAATCACTCTATTACAAAGGGTTGAACCACAAGGGCATATATCAACCTTGTGTTCGCTCGGGGCCTTGTCGCCATCTACCAGACCCTCGGAGCCGACCGCGCGATGCATCCCCTCATGCGAAGGTTCCCACCTTCCGCTCCTGGGGTCGGTCTTCATTTGACCTTTGGCTCTCCTTCATTCCTGCAAATGGGGCAGAAGAAAACGGTGGTGCGGTCTTCACCGCCTCAATCGACGGCGAGGGTCAAGCGGTGGACCTGGTTAGATGGTCGTGAGGGTCGCTGCCAGCCATCCGTTTCCCCAACATTCTATCCGTCGAATCAAATCAATTTATTGATGATTTAACAATATGTATTTATGTTCACATGTCCTCTTTGCTGTCTGCACGCATTCCCAATCGTTTACATGAAGACCTCACTTAATACATTAATTGTCTGGATCTGAGTTCTCAACAGCAATAAAGCTTTCAGAGTAACAATATGTCTATAACACTAGTCGAGAAATGACTTTTCATCTCATCTGATTTTTGGCTTTGGTCCCAACAAGAATTTATATTCGGGACTAATGACATTACCAACCGGGACCAACCGGGACTAAAGGATTTACATTAGTCCTGTCTGGTGTTATTAACCCGAACTAAAGGCCTTGATCCTTTATTCCCGGTTCGTAACACCAATCAGAACTAAACGTTTCTCACCCGAAACTAAAGGTCCCCCATGGATTAATTCAAAAGGAGAGTGTACAAGACTCTGTCACGTGTCGTGTATAGCTGAGTTGGTAAGGAATCTTTAGTCTCGGATTCTTAGTCTCAGTTGGGAAAACCGGAACTAAAGCTCATCTCTCTATTAGTGTAAACTTTCAAAAATCCTTCCAAGATCTGAGAAAATAAATAGCATGAAAAATTTCAAGGGTCTTCATTAACTACAAAGATCACTATGAATCTTGAGAATTAGATGGCACGTATCTACAGACACAGCAAATACGAGATGATGAATGAGAACCGCTAGATCGAGGCAGAAGTACACTTGCTTATGTTAGCCACTGGAACCGGTTTAATCAGAAAGTTAATTAATATATACACAATAGGTGAATAATTCTGCATTTGATACACAAGCCGTGTTGTTGCTTCCACACCATCTTCGATCAGATGATTTTCTGAACAGGATGGTCAATTCATCAAGTAAAAGTTTTTGCCACTGAAAGTCAGAATGGTTAAAAAAAACTGTATTAGATCGAGCCCGGGTAAGAAAGCAAGACCAAGATCCTATAGGGAAATAAAATGTCAAGTAGATTATTCACATGCACGCGACCGAGACTAACTAGAAGTCCCTAACCCTGATCCACATGTACACACCCTTTAAACATGGAAAGAACTTTAATAATGTAACCTATGTTCAAAAAGAATGAAACTTTAAATTTGTTTTTTAGCCAAAACTATTTTAAATTTACCAAATTTATAGAAAATGACATTTACGACTCCAAATAAATGGGAATATATTTCACGATAAATCTCATGATATCACTACAAGACATGGTTGACTTTTGACATAAAATCCATTTGTCACACTGGCTTTTTGACGTTAATTATGACATTAGTTATGTGAATTATGACATCAGTTATGTGTATTATGACAAAGTGGAATGTTAAAAGATGATTGTCCTTCAACTCATGTCATAACTAACGTATTATGACATAAACTCATGTTATAACTAACGTATTATGTCATAAATCATACATAATTAACGTCACAAAGCCAGCGTCACAAATAGATTTTATGTCAAAAAAACAACCATTTCTTGTACTGTATTTATGTAATACCATAAATATTTGTTGATTTTTATATCAATTTTAAAAAGCCTGTGATTGTTTGATTTGCTATTGTGCTAAAGTTAGTAAATTTTTTAGGAACATTATTGCTATCAAATCGATTACTGCTAATTATTCTTGTTCAACCAAACAAAAAAAAAACTATGACAGAAGGAATATATCGATTGCTACCATCTCTGAAGTTCAATGATGAGAAATGTTTTGGACATCAAAAGTAACTAATTATAAGGCAAATTTAATATCGAAAACATCATCTAGTGACTACTTGGAGCTAGTAGTAATTGTACTCTATCTGTTACTAATTATAGGATGCTTTAACTTTCTAGATATATCGACTGTATGATGTATGTGGACATGTGTATGTCTAAGTTCATAGCAAAAACCATTATTGTATCTCAAAATCCAAAACATGTTACGACTTGGAATGGAGGGAGTAGCATTCATAGTAGGTGACAGAACTTCACACAATCATCGTGTAAATATAGTATCTAACAAATTTAATCCTGCAAGGATCCATAGCTCACTAATAGAGATCTGACTACAGATCAAGATGTCACTGTTTTGAACCTGGTTAGGCCCTATTATTGATTGTGTACAACCGCTAATTGAATTCTAAAATTAGTTCAGTTCAAATAGGATCAATAGAAACTCTAGAGGACCAAAAAATGGTTAGTTATGAATATCATATACTCTCTCTGTTTCATATTAGTTGTTATTTTAGTTTTATCCAAAGTCAGACATTTATATATATTTGGTCATTAGTTTGCTAGACATTCCTATTGTTCAAAATTTTAATATTTATGCTTTTTTTTATTAACCATGAGATGAGAAATATGTTCCCTTCATAACAAATTATACTACATTTTGATTTTTCTAGATACTTTGTTTTTACTATATATATAAATATAAAAGTGTATAATAAAAAATATGTATCTACATAAGTCAAAACGTCTTATAATTTAAAATTGAGAGAGCACTTTCATACGTATAATAATAATTCGCATGTTGTTGTATTATATGAATTTTTAGGAACTAATGATTAAAATGTTTGATTTGGAGCAAAAGGATAATGAAAGGGGATAAACATGAAGTTTCCTCGATCGATCAATTTGTGGTATCAGTAACAGTTAACTTGGGTTTAGTAGTGCATGAAAAGTGTTTCAGTCCGTAACAAAAGAAAAAAAAACTGGTGTGTACAGTACGTACGAGTAATGTGGAAGAGAGAAGAAAAAAAAGTAAAGCGCACCTTTGGACGACTCGTGCACAAGCACGATATGCACGGCGGCGTTGTTGGGCGGCAGCTGCAGGCGGAGCGGCAGGAGCTTCCCGTTGATGGGGCTGCGCGAGCACATGATGACGTCGTCGAGCCCCGTCTCCTCCTTGAGCCTCTCCAGCAGCTCCTCCAGGCTCGTCCCGTTGAACGTCAACAAGTGCGGCTCCACGTCCGGCCTCACCTCGCCGTTGCTGTCCCCGATGTGGTAGTGCACCGCCCGCCCCTCCACCTTGTGCAGCGGCGCCGAGGAGTCCGTCGAGTCCGTCGACTGCACAGTGCAGTGCACACAGACAGACGCAATGATCAGGTGATTGGATCATCGACATTGGAGCTGGCGGCTGTGAATGGTGCACGGACGGACCTCGAGCCTGTACAGGCTTGGAGACGGTGGCGCGATGTAGCCCGGCGGCGGCGGCGGGGGCTGCGCTGCGAACGGAGCCAAGTTCTCTTCGCGGTGGTGCGCCGGCTTGGGCGGCGGCCTCAGCGCCGACGTCGGCAAGGGAGTCGGAGACTGCGGGCGGGACGAGGGCGGGCTGTTGTAGCCGTACGACGACGACGGAGCCGGGGCGTCGGCGTCGGCGTCGGCGGACGACGGCGACCAGGAGTCGGGTCCCGTCGGCGGCGGGAGCGCCTGCACGATCTCGACGTCCCAGACGACCCAGCCGGTGTGCCGGTGCGTGGCGTCGTGGGTGACGGAGTTGCGCCACGGCGGGAGCCCCGCGTTGGCGCGCAGGAAGTTGCCGTAGCGGGTGCGGAGCCTGGCGGCGCGGGCGTGCGCGTTGGCGCCGGCGTCGTCGCGCACGGGCACCCACTCGACGGAGGAGTCGAGGCGGTGCGGCAGCGTCTGCAGCACCTTGCGGCCCGTGAAGCCCAGCAGGAAGGGCTCGTTGGAGGCGGAGAGGTAGCGGCCGTAGCGGCCGCGGAGGCGGAGCACGCCGGGGGAGTGCGGCACGGGCTCCACCACCCACCGCGCGTTCGGCGACGCCGCGTTCCGGTCCTGGACCACGTGCGCCTCGTCCTCGTCCGCGTACAGGTACTTGTCGTGGTGGCTCCGCAGCCGCACCGTCCTCGCGCGCTCGAACAGCTCCATCTTCGAATCTTCGAATCCGAATCCTTGCCTAGCTTGCCCGGCCGGCGCGGCGGCGGTGCGCCGCGGCGTGGGTCCTTGTTGCGGTGGGCGCGATTCCGGCCTCAGGGACGGACGGACGGCCGGCCGCGCACGGGGAGTGAGTGGGATTGGGTGGGCGGTGCGCGCTCCGGGCGTTCCGCGCGCGGCGAGAGGCTATTCTTGAGGAACGCGCACGTGCGCTCCGGGCGTTCCGCGCGCGGTCAGCTTCAGCTTGCACTGATTTGGGCCAGGCTCGTCACTGATTTGGGCCACCAAACCAGCGATACTGGGCCAAATGAATAAAGCTAACGGCGAGTCAGCTTGCACTTCTGCTGTCTGCACTTTGCAACGTGACGAAACAAGTTAGTTCCACTTCCACTCAGGCAGGGCATGACTCCGCACCATCATCGACATGGCAGAGCAGAGCAGAGCAGAGCAGAGGCGGGCCTCCAGCATCTCCGGCGCCCGCCTGCACCGTCTCCTCCACCGCCCTTGTCACCGGCACAGCAGTCGGCGTCAGCATCTTCTACTGCGGCCTCATCACCGAGAACTCCCCGTGTTCAAGGAGGTCATCTTCTCCCGTGGGCCGCCGTGGCATTGGCACGGCGAACTGCCACCGAAGGGTGCGGTCGAGAGTTCGTTTCCCCAAATCAGGCGCGCGCACTGGAGACGTTGGACGCCGACGCCGACGTACAGCGCGGCCTTACTCACCGCTTCAGGATAGTTGCCAACCTGCTGGTACAGTACAACGACGACGAGCTCGTGGCAGATGGCGATCTGCTCCTCGCCGAGTCGCCGTCGATGAAGAACCCACTACCTATGACGAGGCGCCACGGAGGATCGCAAGGAGTGGAAGCAGGTGATCGATGGCCGGAAGAGCCTCACGCAAGTCCATCACTGAGAACAAGATGCGGACACTCACCGCGACGTACCTCCCGGCATGAAACCCGTTGGGTTTAAATGGCCACGGTGTTCAAAACCAAGCACGATGCCGACGGCAACATCACCGGGCACAAGGCTCCTCTGGTGGCGAACACGACCAGAAATAGGATCTTTGCGTACCTCTTTGCCGAATGCCGCACTAGGCAGAGAAAAACACTAAGCAAAGACTACTTTGCCGACTGTTTTTTTACACTCGGCAAAGAGCTCCATGCCTTTATGCCTAGTGTTGTTTTTGACACTCGGCAAAGAGCGTTTTGCCTAGTGTCTTTTTTTTACACTAGGCAAAGTTAATTTTCAAATCATATTTTGAAGTAGCAAATTAATTCAAATCAAAAAAAAATCAACTGCAAAGTTGTTTAACTCAATAAGATGATAATTTTTATCTTGGTGATTTCTTCATTTGACAAACTAAAAATGATTTTTTTCACAAATCTTATATATATATGTCTCCAGTAGCTTATGAAACTATAAGAGCGATATATAAGATTTGTCAATAATATTAGAACCACAATCTCGGATGTATAAATAGTCAAACAACCGAAATAAACTTTGTAGATCTTGAAAAGTTACGAAAGTTTGTAGTTAACAACTTTTTAATTTGAAATCATCTTGTCAACGAAAACTAGGTTTCAAGTTCTCAAATTTAAAATTCAAATTTTTGTAAATGACCTCATATAAAAAAACTACAAAAATAAAAGTTGTAGATCTTGAAAAGTTATGAAACTTTGTAGTTGACAATGTTTTGATTTGAATTCGTTTAGAGCCTCAAATAAGTAAATTACACTCGGTTTAGTATAATATGTGGGGAACCGAAATAAATTATGATGAAACATGTGAGTGTGTAGTGCAGTGGTAGAGGAGGCTCCACGCGAGGGAGCGGTAGCGGGTTTGAATCATGCCGGTTGCAAAGCCGCGAAACTTGGCTTCGCGCGAGGGAGAGATCGCGGGGTCGAATCATGTCGTTCGCGAAGCTGCGAAACTTGCACGAAAAATACCGTGACTTGCGATAGAGATGGAGACGGGTATGCACTGACCGGTGAGATTCTTCCCGTATTAAAAAAAATTGCTATTTTTTTTATTTTTTCGGTTCAGTTCTTTGCCTAGTGTTTTTTTTTGTCGTGTGCTTTTCGGACACTAGGTAAAGGCTTTGCCGAGTGCTCGATAACGATTAACTTTTTTTGTCAAGAGCTCTTTGCCTAGTGTGGCACTCGGTAAAGACTTTGCCCAGTGGAATTGGGCTTTTGCTGAGTGCCTTAGGTACGGGGCAAAGTGCATGTGTCCAGCTGGAGTCGATACTCTTCCTCCTCGCCATCGCCGTGCACCACCGGCGGTGGACGGTGCACCGCCTCGATGCCAAGTCAGCGTTCTTAAACGGCGACCTTGATAGATGAGGCGGTCTACGTCGAGTAGCCGACGG
This sequence comes from Coix lacryma-jobi var. lacryma-jobi, assembly GCA_009763385.1. Taxonomy (NCBI): domain Eukaryota; kingdom Viridiplantae; phylum Streptophyta; class Magnoliopsida; order Poales; family Poaceae; genus Coix; species Coix lacryma-jobi. The sequence continues at coordinate 153,494,874 of CM019825.1, read as the reverse complement.
GTTTTATGATCCGGAGCAAGGAGCGAGCACAAGGTGTACATGCTCCACACAAGACATTATATGGTCTCCGTCAGGCGCCCAAAGCGTGGAACGCCAAGTTGGACAATTCATTCACTGCTGTCACTTGGGTTCAGATGCAGCGTGATGGAGCACGCTGCACTACCGGAAAAATTCACTTTGCCGAGCGCCGCACTCTTTGCCGAGAGTTGTTTTTCGGGCGCTCGGCAAAGAGCTCTTTGCCGAGGGCAAAAAAAACGCTCGGCAAAGAATTTCTTTGCCGAGAGCAAAAAAAAAAAAAACCCTTGGCAAAGATTTCTTTGCCGAGCGTTTTTTTTTGCACTCGGCAAAGAAATTCTTTGCCGAGCGTTTTTTTGGCTCTCGGCAAAGAGCTCTTTGCCGAGTGTTTTTTTTACACTCAGCAAAGCTAATTTTCAAATTACGTTTTGAAGCAGTAAATTAATCCAAATGAAAAAACTTTCAACTACAAAGTTGTTTAACATATCAAGATGAACAATTTTTGTTTTGGTCATTTCTTCAGTTGATAAACTTAAAATAAATTCGTTCACAAATCTTATATATCTCTCCGGCAGTTTACGAAACTACAAGAGTGATATATAATGTTTGTGAATAATATTAGAACCACAATGTCGGATGCACAAATAGTCAAACAACCAAAATAAACTTTGTAGATCTTGACAAGTTAAGAATGTTTGTAGTTGATAACTTTTTAATTTGAAGTCATCTAGTTATACAAAACTGCGTTCGAATTTAAAAAATTTAAAATTCGAATTTTTTAAAATACCTCGGATGAAGAAATGACCAAAATGAAAGTTGTAGATCTCGAGAAGTTATGAAACTTTGGTGTTCACAACCTTTTGATTTGAAATCATCTTGTTAATGAAAACTACGTTTCAAATTGTCAAATTTAAAATTCAAATTTTTATAAACGACCTCAGATGGAAAAACTACCAAAATAAAAGTTATAGATCTCAAAAAGTTAGAAAACTTTGTAGTTGACAACTTTTTGATTTGAATTCATTTAGGGCCTCAAATAAGCAAGTTACACTCGGTTTAGTATAATATATAGGTATGAAACATGTGTGTAGTGCAGTGGTAGAGGAGGCTCCGCGCGAACGAGAGGTCGTGAGTTCGAATCCTGCTGACTGTGTTAGAAAAAAATGCGTGAAAAATAGAGGACTTGTGATTTCAAGGGAAACGGGTGGGAGCTACCCAGTGGGCCCTTCCCCCGATTTAATAAAAAATTTTCCCTATTTTTTTAGAGTTTTTTCTTTTTTTTCTATGCCGAGGGTTTTTCTTTGCCGAGAGTCACCTCAACACTCGGCAAAGGCTTTGCCGAGTGCCCGATAAAAGGCTCTCGGCAAAGAGCCCTTTGCCGATCCATTTTTTGCCGTGTGGGCTTTGCCGAGTGCAAAATGAGCTTTGCCGAGTGCCTTAGAGGCCATGTCCGGTAGTGCCGAGTATGTGCTAGGCACTAACGACAATCTATTGCTTGTTGGTGTCTACGTCGACGATCTCGTCGTGGTTGGAGCAAACCTGACAGAGGTTACCCGGTTCAAGGAGGAGACCACATTGTGCCAAAACGCATATGTTGACAAGATTATCACCAAGGCGGGACTCACGGGCTGCAACCCGCCGATGGAGCCAAGACTCAAGCTGAAAGGAAGAACCAAACAGAAAAGTAGCAGTTCGTGCGCTGCACCAAACCACTGTCTTCATCATCGTGTGTTCATCTCTATGAGTTCGTTGAGTGTTCGTGAGGGAGAGCGAGCGTTCCAGCGACCATTGAGCGAGATCCTGAGCCAATAGACATCGCCGCCCGAGGCACACGGCGCACTCGGACACGGTGTCCCTTGCCTTGTGGCGGTACCTAACAATGGGGAGCGCGGCGACGACGTCCGGGGCGAGCCCGCCCGGGAGCTCGGCAGCCTCGGGCGGTGAAGATCATGGGGACGCGCTCCACCAGGTGGCGATATGGTCATCGCGGCGCGCGCGGTGGAGCAAACCCAGCCCTCTGTCGCTGCCATGGTATGTGGCTGCGATGTCGTCGCTAGGGTGTGTTTGGTTGGCTACACCACCCCTCAGCCAGGCTCCACAGATGCGAGAACAGACGTTTGTTTGGTTCGCGTATCTGTCTGGCCAGGCTCTGCTCGTGCAAGATTCCTCCCGCAGCCTGGCTCTGGAGGAACGTAGAAATCGGCCGTTTCTGCCGGGCCAGGCTCGCGTGGTGCAGGTAATTAGTCATCTAATGACGTTATTAATATATTATTAGCATATATTAAATGATATTAATATATTTTGAAGTATATTAAGGAGAATTAAGGTAAACTAAGTGTTATTTGATAATAGTTGTCCGTAATAAATGTCATGATGATGATTATTTATATATTTTTATCTCATGCAACTCGTTCTCATACGAGCAACCAAACAACTTCTCAGCTCAATCTGTCTCGTGCATACAGACAACCAAACACCACGTTCTTGTATGTATTGGGCCTGGCTACCCAAAACCAGGCTCCTTCTATGCGAGCCAGGCTAAGCTCGTCCGCGAACCAAACAGGCCCTAGATGACGCCGAAGCCGCGTGCGGTGGTGTCCTCATCGTCCCAGTTCAACAATAGCCCTATGGCGGTACCATATGGGTCTTATCGTATTATGAGTTATAAATTAATTAACACTATATAAAGGCTGATTTAGAGCTAACAACTGACTCTTACTATTGCGGTGCGGATGCCCTTAATAAGCGAGTCTGATGTCGTTGATGCTATCCTCTACCGCCTGTTGGCCCTATTAACCCTGCCCACTGGCAACTACTTCGCTTGGATTTCTACCTCTAAATAAATACTATTTTGATGAGGTAATTTACAAAAGTAGCACTCTTATTGGCTATCGAGGAGAGACATCAAATAACTAGCTATTGGGAAGTCGCTAGCTATTTGATCTCTCTTCTCGATAGCCAATAAGAGTGCTACTTTTTTATTATTTTTATACGTCATCTCGCTAGCAATTTGTAAAGTGCTATTAAGAGCCAATAGAATTCCTCCTAGCTAACTATTTGACAACCATTGCAGATGATCTAATGTTGCTCTCCATAGTCAAAAATCTTCGTGAAGACGCGCGAAAACTGTTCACCCCTAACTCCAGCAGCAGCGCCTAGAAATGGCAAATCTTATCCTTAACTAGTGTGAACACACAATTGCGTTCACATGTCATGCCTGGGTTTATCTAGATATTAAGCACCAACTGAATATTTCTACACCTAGAATATGTACCGACGGAAACCTGAACACATATTTCCATTAGAAATCTATCGATTTGTAAAAGCTAAGTAATCGTCAAAGAGATAGCGGACTGATATATAAATTGAACCTTTTATCTACTATATCCCAAAAAAGATTACATAAGTTGTAGCATATGAGATCATATAATGTTAGGCTGGCTAAACAGGTAGTAGCTAGCAAGCTCCTGAGCTAATGCATCGAATTTGAGTAACAATATTATAAACAACATGAAATTTATAAATAGTACTACTATAGTATGTAGCATACTAAGGTGCCCTCCTCAAGTCCAGAGTATTCATACACATTTATTCACTCATCTTCACCTTCGTAATTAATTCCCAAGAATTCAGCTGCCTCCTCAAGCTCCCACTCCTCCCAGAACGCTGCTTCGTCATGAGATTCCGAGTCGGAGAAGTCCCAATCCCAGTCGCTGCAGATCATTTGGTATAGTTCATGAGAGTGGATGGACCTGCAGTACTCTGCAAAGACTTGGGTTATTGTGAATGGACGGGAACAACCTTCCAGGATACCTTCCTCAAACATGATAAGACCAGCTTGCTGCCCCTCAACAACTTGGTAAGTGGTGATTGTTGAAGGCTGGTAATCGCCTCGAGCTAGGATCGGCGGTTCCACAAAGTAGATGCAGCCACCTTTGATGCCGTGGAACTTGTCAGCGTCGATGGAGATGCACCTGACATGACTAACAAAGATGGCACAACTGCCGATGCTACTCATCGGCTGAAGCACATTCTGCTTGGTGTTCACCCTACGAACCAAAGGCTGATCGTCAGGAACACCATCCAATGGCCTGGTCACGAGCAACAGATCTCCTCTGGACTGCACCAAATAATATCTTGACGATGCTTCAAGACTTGCATCGGGGCTAGCATTGTTGTTAGGGCTAGGAATGATAGCGCCCATCCAGATTATCGCCGCAGAGCGGCATTTCCCCCCATCAGGGGCATCATCAATAATTGACGTGAAGATCACGCCGTGCGGGTCACTGGCGTACACATCGTCGTTGAAGGCAACTATAGGTGTAGGCTTGTCAGAGTCCATGCGGCAAAAGCGCTTGAAGTGCTCACTGCTCTGGTCCACCCATATAATATCGCCATCCTCTAGGGAGACGAAGACCATCAACGGCTTCGTGGTCACCACGACCGCCATCACCCCTTCCGCCGGTGCTCTCACCTTGAAGTGGGCGATGGCGCCTGTGAAGGGGTTGAGCAGCAGAACCTGATGAGGCTCCTCTTTCTCCCCGAGGAGGATGAGCCTGCCGCTCGTGGCACCGACGAAGAGGTAGCTGCAGAGGATTGGGATGCTCATACGGAGGAACCGACCGGCGTCGACGTCCACGAACGTGACGCGACCGTCCTGCTTGTCGAGCAACACCCACTTGGTGGGCTGGAAGCGGGTGGGGTCGGTGTCGTCGTCCACCACCTTCCCAGGGTGGTCGGTGGTCTCTGTGCGCCAGTTGTGGCAGACGGCGCGGAAGGCCATGTAGCAGTCGATGTCGTTGTTGTTCACGATGCGCTCAGCCAGCTTGACGGTGATGTCTTTTGGAAGTGAGGACGACCAATAGGACGTCACCGCCGCAGGCGCTGCCTGATGGGCAAGATGAGCCCTCTTCTGTGTGGAGAGTGTGCAAGGCATGGTTTGGTTGCTGGGTTGGCTACTACTACTACTGTAGATCTGTGTCTCTCTTATTTAGCTTCTGCTTGGATGGAGTACTTCAAAGAGGAATGTGTGGCTATATATAGATGTAAAATAGTGTTCTTATTACTTGGCAGTGTTTTCTCTGATTTCTGTGGAAAAAAACCGGTGCTGTACAGCTGTAAACATATGGAAGATGACCTGCATTTGAATGTTCGTCTACTTAGGCATGCATTCAATTCTCTCCAAAAATATACTACTAGAACAATATTACCATGCCCCGGTTAGTGTTGGTAATTTTGACATGAGTTTATTAGTCATCAATGTGACTGCACATATCATGACCCTATCCCTAGTAATATTTGAATTTGGCAGAAGTTAAAGACTGCTTATTATTAAGCGAAGCACATATATATACGCGGCTTTGACACGTGCTTCCACAGGGTGGGCGCGGGAATTATATTATATATTTATATGAAAATCTTGTTGCTTGTAAATTTGGTGGAGGCCAAAAAATCTTGACCACCCAGAAAAGTGTAAGGACGCGTAGTCTACAGGACTGCAGTAGTACAATTTGGTGGTCGAGGAAAACTAGTGCATGCTGTAAATTTGTGCTGTGAACATGGACAAAAGAAAGTGATGACAATTTAATTTCTACTCAATGGAGGAGTACATAGTTCCGTTAAATATTGAAATATATACAACTCATTGTTGCATTATTGTATGCCACTCGGTTGTCCAAGGGTGTACGACTAAGTACTCCATCCGTTTTAAATTATAAGCCACTTTGATTTTTTTCATCTATTTTGCTATGTATTTATTATATCTAGATGCATTACAAAATTAATATACAAAAAAAATCAAAGTGACTTATAATTTCGAATGGAGCGTAAGAATCACATCATAATTGATGCTAAAAGTAAAGGTGTTAGTATATTGGCAATAAGAACCATATCAGCCTTATGTATATTAGCAGACTTATGTGGTCTCCAATTAATTTCTCTGTTGTAAGCACAGAAAACATTAGTGTTACGCCCACTAGTGGATAGACATACTATAGCGGTTCACAACCCATTTTCATTGGCATTTTCCAGCATCGTCTACGCTGGTGGCCAGTGAAAATGGGACCACAGCACAGGCGGTTGCTTGTGAACCGCCTGTGAAAATCCATTTTCACAGATGGTTCACTTAGCAAACCACATGTGTAAATGAATCATTTCCACAGACGGCTTGCTAAGTGAGCCGTCTGTGGAAATACATTTCTACAGACGATTCACAAGCAACCTGACAGACCATATGTATATATTTTTTATATTTTTATATTATATATTACTAAATGTATACGTATACATTGATATTGGAACTACTAAATCTTATTGGGGTTCAAATATAGCAACATGCAATTTAAATATTTCATACATACATTTATATACATCAAAGTTTTGTGCTCACAAATATAAAGTTACACGTATTACATTACATCACACATTATATACAATAAAGTTTTCACCAGTTCTCTAATAACTGTCTCGACTAAGTTGTAGCCTACTAATCTCTGTGAGTATTCTATATTATGGGCTTGCTAAGACGCTGGTAGCATCGTGATATTTCCCATCACATGGAATGACTTATTTCAAGATGAATGAGTACAAGTCCTCAACAATGTTGTATAAAGCATGTTCGTTGTTGGTATAAATTAACGCACACTCTACTTTATCCGCAAGTGCACAGATAAAATCTACCGGTGTAGCACTTCACCGGAGTAACCCAGTTTTAATATCGAACCCAAAGGAACGGATAGAGTTAAGTCTTAAAGTCTAACCCATGAGTAGCTAACAAGGACGAAGAATCTAGAAGTATAGAGGGGATCATTAAGGCTGTCTAATTCCAATTTAAGAGTGATTTGTTTATATTATTCTTAGTGGGGAAGTTGTCATAAAAGGTCACAAACAGAGTATGAGTCTTTTATGCAAATGTATAATCCTACCGAGCCTACACACGGGTAAGTGGGCTATAGAAGAATCAATAAGGCTATAAGAGTCACCCTTGCGAACAACCACTACTACCGGCGTTATAGGAGACATTTATGAGCTATCAAGTCTAAGCACCACGCTTACACTATCCAACTACTTTAACTCTAGAATGACTAGAATTAAAGTACTCAAAAGAGAGTCATAAACCTTAAGAATAATAAGAACAATGACTCAAACTTAAATATAGACATTGATTACCGAAACAATCGCTGAAGCAAGTTGAAGATAAACTTGAATCCGCAGGTACAAGATGAAGAAGTTGATCCGACAGGCCGGAGCTCCTTCTTTATCTCTTCCTCTCTCTCTCTCTCTTTTCTAGTTCTAGTATAAGACTAGGTTCTAAACCTAAACTAGAGGGGTAACTAGTCTTCTACTTGAAAGCTGGCTCTTGAAGTCTTCTTCTAGGGTTTCTGAATGAGGCGTAGACTTTTCTGAAGAGAGACTTGTTCTACCCTGGGGCCTGGGGGCCTGTTTATATAGCCCTGAGGGATCAACCGCGGCCGTTAGATCAAACCAACTTCACGTAGGGCTGAGATGGATCCTCAAAGGCGGTGGAGGAAGCTTCTAGAAGACGAAGTCCAGCGGGCCCAGGGGCAGACCGACCGGTCTAATGGTGGGACCGGTCAGTCCCACGTGGCCGCCTCTCGGGGTGCCCGACCTCCTGGTGTCTTCTAGTGTCCTCTAGATCCTTCTAGAATATTCCTGATGCGTCGGTTCAGTTATCTTCCGTCGGTTTCCTTCTAGGAGAAGTAATCTGTGCTGGTTTCCTGGTTTAGTCCCTGCAGAATCACAATTCACCAAAACTCGTGGAATATTGTCAATTAAAACCCTAAACCTTTGTTGGTGATTGAATTCATGCCCTTTTCATATTTATTTATCCTTTAATTTTGATAGATAACCAGTGTCAACATTCGTTCATGTGCTTCGCCTTTTGTAGATCAAATTTCTGTAAAAGAGGTTTATAAACATCATATATTTACACTTGATAATACATTTGTAACTTTAATATTAGACATACATTACTATTACTTATATTACCTTAGAAGGGTTCTTGATGTATCGTCCATTCTCTCTCATGAACTCGCACATATAGAATCCACAGTGGACCGATCCGGGTGGTTGCTTGTGGCACTGTATAATGAAAAAGTAGTTATTTACTTGCAACATCATACTATGTATTGTACATGTATGATATGTATTCATAAATTTCCATATATACCGACAAGTTATGATGCATTTTCAATGGCTGCCCTGGTGTTAATGACTCACACCTTCCACCTTTAATCTTGTAAAACCTATATGCCCTATAATCTCGAATAGAATCACCATGTTATTCTGAACATCTCATCGATTAAAGTATGCATGCAAAATCTTAACTTACAGCTCTAAGTGCCTCACAAATGTTCCATAGCTTGTAGTCGGGTAATCTAAGGAGTCACAAACCAACACCTTTCTAGCCCTAGGAAAAATAATAAAGCAGATCCAGTGGTCCCTACACGAATCAAATTTGTGATGCATGTGTATATTAGAATAATTAATTTGATATATGCAAACTCACACTTACCCAAAGTTATACGGGGCCACTATGCATTGCCCGTGTTGAAACTAAAGCATTGCGTGTTCTAGATAGAAGGCGTATCTAGTTTCAAACTCAACCTTAATTTGTTCTATTTTCTTCTCCCGTTCTTCACCTTATAAACCCTATAAGTCTTGGTAGTGATCCCCGATTCTAAATGTGTGTTGCTCCTCACATATTTTCATTGGGTTCAAATACCCAACCCTTTGGCTAGCATTAGAATTAGGATCTAGACCGTAACACATCTCCTGCTGATCATATTGCATTCTGCAAGGCGCACATACATGTAAGATATTGAAAATTGATATAACTCACTGGTAATAACACATGCATGTATAAGTATGAGTGACTTACAATGCAAACACCGTTATGAGCTGTACATCGAGTCTCTGGAGGTTCATCATCAACCACATGTCCTCGAAGGTAATAATGGTCATTTGTCTACTACTAACAAATGCAGTTGGTGGTATACACACATTGATGGTGTCGATACCAACAGAGAATGCTCTCATGTACCAGTCATGAAGCCTTTTAACACCATCTAGGATCTTCTTCAGTGTTTCCCACTTGAGTAGAGGCCTTCCAGGCATATATTTATTAGGAACATTTTTGTAATCGTCCTTTGTTGGCTTCCTGATACTTATGGCAATTACCTCAGGCTTTTGCGCTAACTTCTCATGCTCATCCAAGTCATGGGTACGTGTAGTGCGGGTGAGTGCAATTCATGACAAAAATTTTGCCATGCCGACAGTCTTTTTCTTTGGCTTGAAGAGGAAACCAATTTGGGTACTGAATATTTCTTCTCTGGTGCCTCCCTCAGATCTTTGGGTGGTGGGAAGGTGGATAATTTAATGGGGAAGGTGGAGAATTGAATGGTGGCGGAGATGATGGGGGTCAATAGGAGCCACGATCGGCGGTGATGGTGGCTTAGGAAGAGGATCAACAGGTGCTGACGAGTCCTGAGTGAGTGGCAGGGCTTCAGATGATGGAGGTGGCTCACTCAACTGGACGTCTCGTCGAGGCCAAAGGATGAAGTTCTTGATAGCCTGTCCGAGTTCCTCAATGCCCTCGGGACCAGGGATGTCTAGCATGTCGTCCTCGTATCCTTGGACGACGGTCGACACTTCTACCTTGCAGTAGTCTTCTAGAATGTCACTCCCATGGTACTTGCGTCCTGGGATCGCAAGGCCTATGGCTACTTCCCTTGTACGATGATTGTTAATACCATATCTTATGACTAGGGAGCAAGCCACCGACCTATCAATGTCGTCAATTGGATAATGAACCTTGTTTGTCATTGATGCGACACTTCTTGGAATGGTTGTTGTACACTATGTCACCAACGACTGTGTTGTTGGGACTAGCTGCATCTGGGGAGCCTGAGTGCTCATAGGTTGAGCAGACATCGCACTCGCCAAACGCTGCATCAACTCTGGAGGAGGATCGAATAGAATTTTGGACATCATCTCTTGGAAGTCTTTCTTTGCCTCCTCCTTAAAATAACTTTCCATTTCTTCCTTGTATTGATCACGTTTCTTGTACTCACCCTCCCACTCCGGTCCGAATCCTTCTTTCGATGAGATGCCTCGAACACGACCAGGGTGCTCGTGTTAGCCAGGCCAGCAGTAAGGATGTCTCTCTCTCTTCGTGGCTTAAATAATCCTTCGTGCTGCTTAGCTGCCACCGCAAATATGCTCTTTGCTGCTCATCGAGCATTGGGTCATCAAAAGAAAAACTAGTCTCAGTTTCCCTCGGTTTCCAAGCACGAATCCAATTTGCGGTCCTTTTTCCAAGTTGCTCAGACAACGTCGGCAACCCTGCCGCTTTCTTGGCAGCCTCTTCTTGCCTCCACTTGGGAACCTGGCGTTGGTAACCACTTGTGTCTAGGTGATGGTGGTACTTGTTCTTCTTTGCGAGCTCGGTATTGGCTTCACTCCGAGCTAAGAACTCTGGCTCTCTCCTTTGTTCTAGAAAAATCACCCATTGCCCGGCTGTGATCTTGTACCTTTTTGTTGGGTCCAACCCTTTCTTTGCCCACTTGGTATTCATCTCGGATCTCTAGTTTCGTAACATGATCGCCCACTGCTTCATGGCATATTCCTTCACGAAACATGTGAGCATACAACTGTGTGCTCTGTCAACTTTCAGTAGAAGAAACATGTGAGCATCTCTTTATTGAGTGTCCTTTTGCCAAAGGTTGTTGGAACCTGCTCGGGATCACCTTCCAGAATGAGACTTCCATCAATGATTGTATCCTGCAGCTTAAAGAACAGTGTCATCCAAATTTCTTTATGATGGTGGCAATCTTAATGTGCTGGGCAATCTAGACAGTTAGAAACGACCTCATTTTCAAGAATGTGCAACCCGAGATACAAACAACAAAGGAAATTTTCAAAGAGGAGCGCTAAAATTGCTGAACCTAAGGGCTGAAGCCAGAGTCTCTCTTATTTTTTATTTATGGATGTAATCTTTTTGTTTTCTCTTGTTTTTTCTTTTCCTTCTTTGTCTACTAATTTCTCTGCACGGTTTCTTTGAACCTGTCCTTTTTTGGTAATAAATTTCTGTAGAGGTGCAAACCCCTCCGGTTTCTTCAAAAAAAACTAATATACTCGTATGTCATAAGACTATCGTGTGGGAGAGCACATCTTGATACATTAGTATGAAAACAAATATGGATATGTATTTGACGGAACTAACATTAGTGTAGTTTAGTTGGTTGGGTTCTGTGGAACCTACCCACTCGAATTCTAAGTCCTCGACTTGATATACGGATGCTCGTATTTTCCTAGATTTATTCTAGGAGTTAACCATGCTTTTCTTTTAATGGTATGCAACGAGACATTTGTGGTGACTTCAACACTCTCAAGATTTGTCGGTCTAATTCAGTTCTTTGAATGTGCTCAAAGGGTTAGAGGTTGAGTATGATGTGCTCACGCATGTGAGTGTCTGCATCTTAAAATGTGTCTTGCAAAAAAAAGATTTTGTCTAGTCATGTCTCCCATAAGTTGACATGGCTCATAAGAGACGGACTTGAATTGATACCCGCCTCTAATGAGAGGCTCGCTCACATGATCACTACTAGAGAACAAGCCTTTAGACGATCTATCAATTGAGCTTTAGTCTCGGCAAAAAAATACATCTGGGGCTAAAGACTTTTAGTCCCGGTTGGTATTACCAACCCGGACTAAAGGTCCCCAACCTTTTGTCTCGGTTGGTAACCAACCGGGATTAAAAGGTGACCTTTTAGCCCGGACTAAAGGTCCTTTTAGTCTCGGTTGGTGTTACCAACCGGGACTAAAGGTCCCTCACGAGTGAATTCAGAAGGAAAACGTTCAGAACTATATCATGTGGGTTGTTTAGCCGAGTTGGTAATTATGCGCGAGGCGAGACAGACGTACATTTATTTTTTCTCGTGGGAGCCTTTAGCCCCGGTTGGGAGCACCCACCTTTAGTCCCGGATTGCTAGCCCCGGTTGGGAAACCGGAGCTAAAGCCCCTCTCTGCAGTAGTGGATGCCACCTTGGTACGGGAACCTCAGAGACGTATACAGTTGACTTGTCTCTAATTAGTCATTAGAGACACATGCTGTTGGTCCGTCTCTGATGTCTTGTCTATTTTGTGCTATTATTATGGCATAGTGGGAATCGGCAATATTCGCCGCGTGTCCAGCCCCATTTGAACCGAGCCCCTTGCAATCCGTTCTGATAATCCATTATTATTGGTTTCATGTGTATGTACACTTCCCCATAGACGTGGCCAAATAACCAATTCCATATTGCAGACTATCAGCAAACATCTTGCGGATATGCGTGGAGATAGCCGCCTAGGACAGGAAACCGGAAGCAATGCGCATGTAGATCGAGCGCATATGATTATGATAGCCTAGCACGCTGAGCGCCAGGAAGCAATGCGCGCTACAAGCTGCTCCAATCCCATCCCGTCGGCGATGAGCCTGCTATGGATATCTGCTGTAGAGTTTGCTCATCACTTGCTGAACCATGTCCTCAACGACGGCAGGTCTAAAATTCTCTTTTCACCGCCAGAGAGTAGCGCAGCTGACCATTCTCAGGGCAAATCCTGCTATACTCCGCTTCGGCTTACAGTTTGCAGCAGGGAATTATTTTTCCTTTGTTTGGTCAGGCAATTAGTTGTCATATTACTCTGTATGCAACTGTACATGAATAATTGTTCTGTGCATTATATATATACACTCATATATACTCCGTATGCATTATGCGCGCAACTGCAAAGTTTTTATAGCAAAAAGCCAACAACGCACGCCTTATTTGTTTCAGAAAAAAGCAACTGTGAATACATGTTCTCTTGTTTTTTTTCTTTCCTAGTAATGAATACCTGGTGTATATATACATACAGCATTTCAAATAAAAAACTTTAGCATTTTTGGAAATTTTATATTCTCATATTTCACTCAACAAAGCTTGGAGTGTGCACCTATATACTATTTTGTCCTTTGCAGCTCTGCTTCAGAGACAGAATCCTCCAAAGTTACAAGAGAAGCTTAAATGGTTTTGCTGCCAGGGGCAGAGCTACACGGTATACTGGGCGTCCATGTACATGCATATACGTACTTCCTCTGTCCCAATATATAAATATACTTCTAGAGTTTAAATAAAGATATTAAGGTTAATCCCCTAGAAAGATGTAATCATTATACCTAGAAAAATGAGAAAGTAGAAAAAGATAAATATGACTAGTTTGTCTTTTATGTAAATGTGCACTTATTTTGGGATAAATTTTGAACTCTAAAAGTATACTTATTTTGGAAAAGGCATTTGGTTGATCTATCAACTCAGCTTTAGTCTCGACAAAAAATTGCGTCCGGGGCTAAAGACTTTTAGTCCCAGTTGGTATTACCAACCCGGACTAAATGTCTTCCACCCGGGATAAAAGGTCCTTCACGAGTGAATTCAAAAAAAAGCGTCCAGAACTATATCACGTAGGTTGTGTAGTTGAGGTGGTAAGTGAGTTTATGTGTGAGACAAGAGGTGTTGAGTTCAAATCTCACAGAATACACACTTATTTTTTTGTCCTGAGATGACCTTTAGCCGGGACCTTTAGTCGTGATTCCCAACCGGGACTAAATCCCATTTCTCTAGTAGTGAATGCATATATGTACATCCTCCGTCCCAATATATAAATGCGATTCTAGAGTTTGAATAAAGATATTAAGGTTAATATATGAAAATACATTTATACTCCTAGAAAGATGTAATCATTATACCTCGAAAAATGAGAAAATAGAAAAAGCCGGAAGGAATATTTATGTAAAGGTCTTGTAACATAATAAGAATTTTAGACCCGGGATTAATGATCACATTAATCCTAGGTTCAGTTTTAGCTGAGACTAGTGTGTTGAACCCAAAGTCCTTTCTCTACTGATGGCTACCGCTGTCGGGAGAGGTCATCGTCAGTATGCTCGAGAGTGGTGTGTTTGGCCTCACTCAACATCCTTCTCCAACGAAGGTTTTGGCCCACCGCCAACCAGGTGGAAAGGTAAATGCCACAACTTCACATGCAACAAGTATGAAAAGGCATTTTCTTTTATAAGTCATTTTAACTTTTTAGTTACAACTTTATCTATGTACCTATATATATATGTTATGTCTAATTACATTAAAAATTATATATCTAGAAAAATCAGAATGACTTATAATTTGGAACGGGTCAAAGATAATATTTGAGATACCCATTTTTTGTTAGTAGTCATGTTTCTCATGCTTCATTAGTGTTACTATTTGTTGCTATGATGTACTCGTTCTTTTGAATCATATAGGACTCCGCTATTTGGTACCCGAGTACCAAATAGTTATTCAGTACTCAAACCAATCTCCAAACCAATCTGACAACCCACAGATCTACCGACCGCATCTCCCGATAGTTTTTTTCGTTGCACGCGGATGAGATGGTCCGGGCTAATTTTCCGTTCATTTTTTTTGTGTACATGCAGTTTTTCCTTCGTGCAATTTTTAAGTTTTTTTTTTGTCTGCGCACTGTTTTTTTCCTCCCTGATTTTTTTTGACATCCTTGATTTGTTTTTTTATTACGTACAGTTTTTCCCTCGGTACATTTTTTACGTCCTTGATTTTATTTTTCCATGCAACCTTTTGGCATCTGTTATTTAAGATAATAATAATGTGGAATAGAATTTTTTATTCTTTGTTCACTAAGGATTTAAAATGAGTAAACCTTTTACAGTGGCAGCAAATCGTGCATCCAAAATTTAATATTAAGTGACTTCCCATTTGATCGGAATGAGTTCCTATAAAATTGATGGAATTTATAAATCAGCATAAATTTGCTGCAACACGTTTATGAAAATACAGTAGAACTTATTTTAGTTTAATAAATCATGATTCAATTGGAACATGCTATATACTCTGATATTTAAACTAGATGGAAGATATATGTCACATTTGCGCAATAAGAAGGCTAAAAAAACCAAAATCATTTACATATGCCAAAACTGGCGACATGGATCCTAAAGCTAGTAAAATGTGGCGCCCCCTTCAGACACCAGAGAACATGAATCAAATTTACAACTTGAAATTCAGAAATTTATAATCACTCCATAATATCCATTTCTGAAACTAATGCAAGAATCTGCACTGAAGCATCAACACTTTGGCCTGCTGATGCAGCAGGCCAGCAGGACAAGAGCTAGTGTTATCCCAACTGATCCAACATCTATGGCCAGCGTGCTTGTAGGTGATGCCGATTGATGAACTTGCAAGGCTGCTGAAGGGTAGCCATCAGCTCATTTCAGTTTCCCCAGCTTCCAACAATCCAAACACCTACCACAGATGCATGTTGTGCTCTCTTGGTAGCAGCAGCATCAAGCAGCATGACACCATGCGTCCATGCCGATGCCGCTGATTTTGTCGCGCTTGTTTCTTGGCTGCAAAAATGAAGCGCTGAAGTTCTAGCTCATCAGCCTCATGTTGCTACCAACGGCAAGACCCATGGATTCATCAAACCTTGACCCTGCTGCACGTGAACAAATGAGCAAGAAATTATCAACAAATGCGATGAGTACAAAATATAAATAGAAGGCATCTAAATATGACGATATGATGAGTCGATACACAATAAAGCATTTTGCTAGTGAAGTTGAATCAATCTGCTATTTCAACAGATATGCAAGTCGTGGCTTGGTTTCAACCTAGCTATGTAACTGAATTCAGCTCAAAATTCAAGACAAAGGCAATCAATTGATCACATGTCAGGCTAAGATGCACAGTACAACTGAGTATAGTTGAAGTGTAAAAATCATATTTCAACTTTCAAGCCATAAATATTTTATTGCAAAATATATATAATTAGCCCAGTGAAATTTGTAAGATCGCATCTTTTAGTTCAATAGACTAAGCAAATTTATCACCAAACATAAATAAAAGAAGAATGAGCCAAAGTAATACATAAGTCGACACAATGTAAAGTGCACAAATAAATTATGGCAGTGGTTTCACCTACATGGATAGATTTTGCAACAGCAATAAATTGGAAATCTGAAAGATGGACAACAAATAGACTGAACATATGAATAAATTGGAATAGGATACCGCGGGGAGGAAGTGTGTGAAAGGGTACCGGTATCCGAGGTCATATGCGAAGTGGCGCTGGTGTCGAAGATCCAGTCGTGTTGCTGCGGTGGCGTCAACGACATGGTGTTGAAGGAGGAGGGAAGCCCCGACATGTCCCATTGTGGCGCGCCAGCGTGGAAGTAGTAGCCTGGAGGTGGGGCCCATTGCCCCTGGGCGCCAGGCCACTGTCCCTGGCCCTGGGCACCGGCGATGAAGGCCTGCGGCTGCTGCACATGAGCTGGTTGTGGAGGACGAGCAGCCGGAAGTGGAGCCAAGGGAGGGCGATTCCCAGGCCACATGCTGATGGAGCCAGACCAGGGCTTATAGAAGCTGGGCCACGAACCGCCCGGAGAAGCTTGTTGATGATGAGCAGCAGGAGCAAAAGCAGGGGCAGGCCCACCAGATTGTCGTCCCTTGCCTTTGCCGGCGCGATTGCTGCGCTTGTCGCCCTTGCCGGAGTTCTTGGAGTTGCTGTTGTTGCCAGGAGATCCGCTGGAGGGCTGCTGGAGTGGAGCAGCGGGCCTGCTGTGCTGTTGAGGAGGATGAGCAGCAGTACCGCCAGCACCAGATGCGACGAGGGCGGTCGGAGAGGGCGTGGAACGGTGTGCCAGGTTGAGCTCCTCGAGCAGGAGGTCCGTCCGGGCCTCCAGGAAGGTGGGTAAAGGGCGCCCACGCTGGAGGTGCATGCCGATGGAGGAGAAGCGCTCGTTGAGGCCACGAATGATGTTGAGGACAAGGGTGCGATCAGTGACGACCTCACCCAAGTCACCCAACGTATCAGCCATGGACTTGAACTTGCGGCAGTAGTCGGTGATGGAGAGATCGCCCTGGGTGAAGTTGCGGAACGCGGCGTCGAGGTAGAGAGCGCGTTGCTCGCAGTTGCCAAGGAACTGCTGTTCTAGGGCGAGCCAAACAGCGCGAGCAATGGTGGTGGCAGGGTTCTCTCCTCGAGATCAGGAGAGATGGTGCCGAGGAGCCATGTGAGGACAACGCAGTCCATGCGTTCCCAGTCTGGGTATGTGCGGTCGGTGACATCGGCGAGAACATGGCGTTGGAGGGAGAATTTCCCAAGGACCAGAAGCATCTGGTGGCGCCAGCGGGTGTAGTTGTTGGCCTCCATGTCCAGGACGGCGGAGACGAGGGCGCGGATGTTCTAGACGCCGACGGCTTGAGCGTGGAGGTTGACGATGGCGGTAGCCTCGTGTGCCAAGAGGTTGTCGCGGAGCAGGGCCGCCATCAGCAACGGCGCTGACATCGTCGCCGTCAGACTTGGCAGTGGCCTTCTCCCGCTCACGAGCCGCGCGGACAAGGCCATCGCGGGCGTGGGTGGCGGTGGCATCGCGCTCCTGGGAAGCGGCTGCGGCTTCTTGTTCTGCCTCCTGGGCGCGCTGGAGAGCGGCGGCCCGAGCAGCAGCCTGCTGGCGGCGGCGCTCGCGTGCAGACGCAGCAGCCTGAGCGGCGGCGAGAACGGCAGCAGAGGGAGCGGCAGGCAGCGAGCCAGGCATGGCGGCGGGGGGAAGAACAGGCAGGGAGGCGCGAGGTGGAGGAGAGGTCGCGGCTGGAGGTGCGCAGCCGCAGAAGGGCGCGCTGAGGAAGGGGCGCAGCCGTAGGGGGCGCGCAGAGAGGGCAGAGAAAAAAAACCCCTAGGCGGCTGATACCATGAAGGCAATTAGGAATTGATAGATTGATTAGGCCAATAGGCAGGTTACATATATAGGCAAGGAGGACCTTGGGCTGGTTTACAGAAACAAGACCACCGTAGGGTCTCCTTGCCTAATACAATATTAATCAATCTATAATTAACCATAATGGGCCAATCAGCCCATGCTTCTATATGTGACTGTCTAACATTTATAATGGAACACCAAAACCTAGCCAGTAATTAACCATCGACAAGATTTGCTGTTCCAGAAATGTGATAGCCCCCCACCCAACCCCAAGAGTACTTGACTTAACTCTGACAAGGGACACCAACCACCCAATGTTGGTAAACAACCAAATAAGAATTCTTTTTTTCTGTACGCAATACATCATGCCAGTTATAGCATCAAAATATTTCTCTTCAACTGTCCAAACTTTCCAGTATGTCCAGAAGAGTGTGTGATGAATGGTTTCGATAATACACCTGTTTGGTCATGAGAATTATAATTTACCAAGATCAATGGCAGATTAGAACCTTGGCAGTCTAGTTAATTAATAGGACAAACAAATTTAATACTGAATCAAGGGAACAGAAATAGACATTTGTTTCCCTCAACATATGTCTAGTTGGTGACATTTGAGACCCAAAATCCTTATAAAGATGACAATCAGCATGCCAATCATTTGAGTAGTCCCTAGAATTTTTTCGAATGAGTATCGGACATGGGCACATGACTAGGTAAGCAAAATTGGTGAAAAGCATACCCTTTTCTGATAGGAGATGACTAGTAGTATGTCAAATTCATTAGTCCTGACTTTCCTTGGCCACCAGAAATTGACTGCATCAAAAAACACAAGAAAAAAAATTACCTTCAGCCATGGTGCTACCAACAAAAGGAACTACACAAGGAGCTCTCGTCATCCAGCAACCACAATTGTGCTGCCACCACCAAGAAGAGTCAAAACCAGAGCAGGGAGAGCACCCATGAGTGCTGCCATACAGTATTTGATCAATTTAAATTATTTAACTATTTTATAGAAGGAAGCATCAGACTTTGAACAAATCAGAAAAAAACTACTGTCATGATGTTTCCTAATCCCTAGTAATCATCATAATTGACTACAAAACCCTATCATAACAGAAGTTGTGTCTCTAAGAACCTTATATGTGACAAGTGACAAAAACACCGTTGATTTAATGTTGAGGTATTTTCATAATAAACAATTATGATGTTTCCAATTATCACTAAAAACATCACAACAGAGCCAGTCTCCACATCACATGGCAATGAGAAGCACCCATTCTAAGAAACAAGGTATGCTAACATAAAAAGGTAAAATGCTAGTGCTAGAAGAGTGTATTTCCCATAAACTTGACCAGATCAGAAAAAAACAGCCTCGGCTTACCTAATGAATTTAAATTTGAACGACACGAGATTTATATGTTGACTCACGAACTTGATAAAATGTTAATGGCATCAGGCACCTATCTTCATCATTTTTATGCAATGCCTGATGCCATCTTTGGAAATAGATGACAGACAGATTTTGCCCCAAGAAATAAAAAATCATTTGTAATTTCCAGTAATTATTTCTAACTCTTACCACCAAAGTCCGAACTTTATATGCCAACTGATACAAATATAAATGCAGCAATAAGGCATCAGTAGTTTGGGAAACAAACCAAACTCCCTACAAAATCACGTAAACACAGACATGACTACCTACGATATTTGTATGGACTGTTTTACTAGCACAATACTTATTAAGCCCAGAGTTTATGCATCCATAATTTTTAACACAACAGAAGAGTGTCTGTCTCAGGTCATGCCCAACAATACGATAAGAGCAAACAACCTCAGACACTGACCTGCCCGGTGGTGAGCTTTCCATAGCGACGACAGTTCAATCTGCAAGCCAAAGCCAGCTGCAAATCAAATCCAGATCAGATCAGAACTCATCTTTTCTCACCACTCGCAGATCAGATTGATCCGACAGATAAAAGTAGAGAGCTCCCACGCAAAAATCAGACCAAAAGGAAGAAAAAAAAACATAAACAAAAGTAGGTCAAGGGAATTGAACGAATCCATACAAGTATGTGAACACAGCGGACTGCGACAAGCTCGGCGACCCTACGGCCGGGCGGCCCTCCTCCATGCTGGCCTTGGCCCGACCAAAAGTGGGAGGCCTCCTCCGTTGCGCCCATGGACATAGCTCAGGCAGCAATACCGTCGTTCGCAAGATCAAGACCGAGTGGTCTCTTCCACGGCGCCCTTGCCCGGATCTAGGCCGGGAGGCCACTCTCCACGCCGTCGTTGACCGGATCGAGGCCAGATAGCCCACTTCCGCGCCTACAGCCCATGATCGTCATGCGAAGGGGTGGAGTGCGGCTGGTGTCGGGAGAGGTAGCCGGCGTGGAGGGTGGAAAAATCACAAAGCCCTCTCTTACTGCAAGAACGGAGGTGGGCTCGGTTGAGCCTCGATGAGCGACGGTGAGAAGCATTAGATGGAAGCCGGTAGGGACCGACGGTGGAGCTAGAGGGTAGTGAGCGGCGCTGGCCTGAGGCAATGAGGAGCAGAGGAGGAGCATGGCGGAACACAGGCGGTGGTGCCGGCGCTGGCGTCGTTGTCGTCGCTGAATAAAAAAACCACTGAAAAAAACTGGTGATGAAAATAGTTAGAGCGCCCACGATCCCCATGATAGGTGTGAGTTGCCAAATTAAATAAACAAAAAAAATATTGGAACAAAATAAATGGTGGCGTGGGTTGAAGTCTCAGCCTGCCCACGCGGGAAGATTATTAGGTACCAAATATTATTTAGTACCTAGGTACCATATAGTAATATTATATATAGAGAGAGAGGACCCCGCTATTTGGAGCGCGACACTTTAAATATTATTTAGAGCGTCACTGGCCATCAATTCCCGCAACCATAAAAGTTACTACTAATTCTCATCCCGCAATCGTAAATGGCAGCTACACCATTATCTCTTCCATCCGCAACCGTAAAAGTTACTGCTAATTCTCATCCCACAACCGTAAATGTTATCCAGATCATTCTCTTTCTTCTACGACATTTACGGTCGCGGGCTGAAATATTTACGGTTGTGAGATCGCTTTGCTAGTGCATACAGAAAGATGGTTGTTGGTAACAACATTTACGGTTGTGGGATTTGAGATGCTGCACCGGCGCTCTAAATATTATTTAGAGTATTATATCCTAAATAGTAGTTCTATATATATATATATATGTGTGTGTGTGTGTGAAGGGACATGGTTATAGTTTGGGTTATATGTAGTCGATCTCTGACGAATGAAGGTAGGGTACTAGGGTCACTGAGGTACCAGCATATGTATGGTGGAATTTGGGGGATGCAATGCAACAAAGTAATGGTAGTTTTGATTATATAGTCTAAACTACCAAAAACAAGGATAATAACATATCAATCATAATGGTGCTGGTGGAGCCGAGGTGGAGTGATCAAGTAGTCAAGGTGAAGGAATTGACTGGGTGGACCGAACCAAATGGTTCAGTTCCGTAGACATTTTAAAAGTCCAGTTGATAAAAAACTCAAGACTGAGATTCATTGACAAAATGTAAAAACTGAACAATATTGTTGGCATGGAGGAAGAGTTGCCTTAGCCACCACGTTGTCATGGAATGTTGTCATCAACATGTTGGTGGGAGTGGGTGCCATGGTGTAGGCACGAAGGTCTAAAGCGAGACACCTTTGCATGGCTTAAAGGATTAGATGTTGTGTGTTGGCGCATGTTGCTGACTCCAGACTATGAGGTTGATAACAACATGTCTTTAGGGTTTGAGTGGTGGCTATGGGTTGATTGAGGCGGCTAGATGGATACGACAAGGAGGGGAGGGGGGAACTTGCATTATTGCATTATATGGAAGCGCTGAGGTGGTGGACTCCATAAATGTCATAAATTGAATTTAGTCTATTTAATCGTAGGTAACAGGTAGGCTTATAATGGGCCAAGCCCATTACTGAGGCTATTATTTTGTTGGCCCATTATTTGTATCAAGGTTTTTAGCCCATTTTTATTTTATTCAGCCTAACCATACTTCTTTTTGCTCAACTCACATTACACTTTTTGGGCTAGCCCATGTAGCATCTTTGTTAGACCAGCATACACCACATATTTTCTATAGGCCAGCCCATATTTTTCCTTGCACATTTTTTAGGCCAGCCCAAGCACAAACAATCCAATTACAAAATCAGAAAAGCCCAACAACATAAGTATAGTAGGATAATCAATACATATATATATGTCTTACAAATCAATTATCAATACATTCAATGCCAAATCAGGTCAACCAGATTTGGATCTAGGATGGAAGAGACAAACATATGGTTCCATAACTTAAATACAGACCATAGTCTCTCACATCATCTCAGGATGATTGCTACCAATTCCGACGGCCTTTGCGGTGTTCTTCCTGCACACACGAGTGAGAAATCAGATCAGAGTTTAGTAGATATGGCTCTGAGAGTATACATGCAAGAGTGCAGATCTAAGTACAAGGCTGGTTGCATGTATTTATTTTGCATGATCCTTATAGATAATCTTGCAAAGAACAGATCTAAATGCATCTATGCAAAAGCAGTTTACCAAAACAGTAGTTGCAGAAGTAACAATTTATCGGCAGGACATTCGACTAATTCATTAAGATCATTGTTGAAGGTCTCGATGGAGTGCAATTCAGCTAATTCATTAATTCATCAAAATAGCAACTTTAGTATTTTTGACATAGAAATGTAAAACAAGCAAACACAAAATCAGGATTGCAACACAAAAAAAGCATTACTCAAGAAGATGTATTGACAAATTTGTTCTGGAAATAGCAAGATATATTACATTCCACACCAAAGGTGATGAACATATAAAAGGTGCAGCTAGTAGACATCATTAATAAATCAAATGTCATTTCTTCTAGTGTATGCTGCCATGGAAATTAGTGGTTGCATTGTTTTTCATCATGTTTAGTTCTTCTCTCATTGTAGTAAACTTTTTTAGAGTATGTAATGATTGAGCCTTCGCGTTGCACCAAATGGTACATGTTGATGTGACTGAGTTATGAGGTGTTTACAACGCTACAAACATGTTTTGGGAGAAATTAAGTAGTCATCACTCGGCTGACGCTTCCATTTCGCATTTTAGGAAAAATATAATTTCATCACTTGGTTAACTCTTCCCTATCCCAAGCTGTCACGCGCTTTCCGCTGCCGTTTCTCTTCCGCTTTACCTTTGTGGCCCGATATTTTTCTTACTTTTTTGCCAAGGAAATTAGAGGCATATAGTTTTTTCTTCCCTATCTTGTGTTCTTATCTCATTAAAATAATCTTTTTAACTGGTGGATCAATTGAGGCTGCGTGTTGCACTAGCCAATTCAAGTTCATGAGGCTGATCTATATAGAGGTATACAGCGCTACAAATGCGTGAGGATGCTGATTTTTTTGGTAGAAATTAAGAAGTATTCATTGGTCTTACTGCCCCATTCCTAAGCTGTCATGCGCTTTCCACTTCCGTTTCTCGATCTTCCACTTTTCCTACTAGGTGATACGATGTATTTTTTTATATTTTCTTTTATTACCAAGGAAATTAGAGGCACATAGTTTTTCTCCTCTATCTTGTGTTCTTATGTTATTACAATAATCTCTTTAGTTCGTCGATCAATTGAGGCAACATGTTGCATTCCAATTTGAGTTGACAAGGCTTTGTTATTATGAGGTCTATTTAGATCTACAAATGCCTCAATTTGAATCCTATTGTTTGGTAGAAACTAAGATTCTAAGTAGTCATTGGGTTTATTGTTCCCCTTCCCAAGCTGTCGTGCGCTTTCCATATTTGTTTCTCTTCCACTTTCCCTAGGAAGCATGCCATATACTGTATTTCTTACTATCTTACCAAGGAAATTACAGGCATATAAATTTTTCTTCCCTACTTGTGTTTTTTTTTCTCAGTTTAACAATCTTTTTAGTTGGTGGACCGATTCATGCTGTGTGTGCTGCACAAGCCAATTCATGCTGATGACGAGACTGAGTTATGAGGAGTATACAATGCTACAAATGCCTTCAAACTGAGTTTTGGGAGAATTAAGAAGTAATCGCTGGGTTTAAGTTTAACAATTCTTCCCCTTCCTAATAAGCTGTCATGTTCTTTCCACTTCCGTTTCTCTTCCACTTTATTTTTTTTCAAAATGAACAATGCAGCAGAGCTGCCAATTATATTAAAAAGAAGATTGAACCTAGATTGGGTAATACGACAAAACTACAAAGAGCAACTATCTTCCAAACTTTCTTTAGGTGGCACCAGCCATATAGTGATGTGTTTGTAGCACTCTAGCCGCTATGTTCCAAATTAAGTTTGCAGCTCAAGATTTAAATATAATTAAATTGGTTGCTTTGTTTCCTTGACTAGCATGAACTGGATGTATTGTGGTATACTCTATTTTACTTTCTGTGTTATTATTGTTATTCTGTTTGTGAAACTGGATTCGGTATTATTTCCCCACACAGAATTAGGAAAACGTATTCTTGCATCTTGTGAAAAGTGAGAGAATGAAGCACTAATAATAAACTCATAGCATTATGCTCTTGATATGCTTGCATAAAAGGAACTTCAAATCACTTTATCAGGTCCAGAAACTGGTGCTAATGATGACGAGGGCATAACACACTAATGTTTTTTGTGCTCACAACATATAGAAATTAATTCGAGACCATATAATTCTGCTAATATATATAATATAATGCTGATATGGTTCTTATGTCAATATATATACTAACACCTTTAATTTTAGCATGAATTGTTGATGTGATTCTAGAATTATTACTTGAAGTAGTGGTTACATAATAGTCCACCCTTTAAAAACGAAGTGACATACAATAATGCAAGAATGAGTTGTATATATTTCAATATTTCATGGAACTTCGTACAATGAGTAGACAATTGTCATCACTTTCTTTTGTCCATGTTTACAGCACAAATTTACAGCACTAGATGTCCTTATAACCACCAAGTTATACTACTGCAGTAGTGTAGACTACGCTTCCACTTAGCTGGCTGGTCAAGATTTTTATTTTGGCCTCCAAATCACTAGTAGAGAAAGGGCCTTTAGCCCTGGTTGAAATGGGCCTTTAGCCCCGGGTATCTCAACCGGGGCTAAGAATCCGGGACTAAAGGTCCCGGCCTTTAGTCCCGGGTGCTTTCAACCGGGGCTAAAGGTCCAGAGAGGAAAAAATAAATGTGTGTTGTGTGAGATTCGAACTCAGCACATCTCGCCTCAGGCACGTCTACCAACTGAGCTACGCAACCCACGTGATGTAGTTCTAGACGTTTTCCTTTTGAATCCACTCGGGAAGGACTTTTAGCCCCGGTTGGTAACACCAACCGGGGCTAAAAGGACCTTTAGCCCCGGTTGGTACCACCAACCGGGGCTAAAGCACTAGTACAGAACAGGCCTATTGCCCCGGGCCATTTTGGCCTTTAGCCCCGGACATGGAGCCGGGGCTAAGGAATCGGGACTAAAGCCCCGACCTTTAGCCCCGGTTCCATGGCCCGGGGCTAATGGAGGGACCTTTAGCCCCCCACACCAACCGGGACTAAAGGGGCCTCCAGCCGGGCCACCGTGGCTGGCCTCTTTAGTCCCGGTTGGTGTTACCAACCGGGGCTAAAGATCCATCTGCTTTTTTCTTTTTTCTTTTTCTGTTCTTTTCAATTGGTTATTGTTTTTGGTTTTACAATTACATTAGGTTTTCTAATACGTATTCTTCGCTGCTAATATATTCTATTATATTAGGCCAGTTTCAAATACACGTATTATTCTTCGCTGCTAATAAATATATATAAACACATAAAATTTACAATTACACACAAATGAAATATGAAACTATACATATATATATATATATTATAGAGCTAGCTATACACACATATGTACATAAAATATACAACATTATCCATCATGCATGCTTAACTTGATATTTACACACAAATATAATACCGTTCCTAACTTAGAGGTCATACAAGTGTTCATCTTGGTTTGGCTTCATTGGTTCGTCTTTATTAAACCAATACTCGGTGCCAGACTTAAGGACATGGTCATTAAGGAAGCCCGCGATGGTCTCTTGAATTGCTTTGAGGCGGACCTTATCCATCACCTGGTTCTTCAACCATGTCTCCTTCAATTTGGATTAAAATAAAAAGAAAGTATTAACATACATAATATTTATGTAATAGCAACAAAAAATAAAATAAATTTATTTACATGTTACGTACTTGCTGACTCTGTAAAGGAGTTCTTTTTTCATACACCGTCAGAAACTCGCAAACATAGTACCCACATAAATTGTTTCCCGGTGACTGCCGTAGAACCCACTGTACAATATGTAAAAAGAGTACTCTCGGTTGAGCGTGCGTCTGCTGAGTGATGCTAATTAAGGTAAAGAGGCGGGGATGTACTCTACAACTTACATTTAGGAGTAGAGGATCAGGAAGTTGCGCTTTCAGATCCGGACGGTGTTTCTGAACAAACCAAGTCCAAACCCTTCACAATAATTGGAACGTTAATTAACTATTGCAGAGTTAAAGAGCTATAGCAGGAATCAATATTTAAAGATCACATTACCCTCGGATAATATTAATCATATCTTGGTAATCTTCTTGTGGTTTTCTCAGAGAGTCATAGATTAGCAAACGACTCTCGTGGAGATCGATCACCATTAGAATCCAGTGAAAACTGCATTTATGTTTATATAGTCAACACATATATATATCTTTATGTCAACCTATAATAAAATGTGCATATGATAACAAAACTCACCTAAAGTTGTAGGGGAATAGTATATATCTTTTGTCCCTTTGGTTTACCAAGAACCTCCGCAAATTACTCTCTGTTTGAGTTTTCCATGCATCCGAGTGAGTATTGCTTGGGTGCTTGAAGACGATATATGGATCGATGAAACCAATCTCCTTGTCATTTTTACGCCTTAGTTGTCTCATCATGTTTCTGCACATGTTTACAAACGCTTGCTAGCAGTGTGAGGATAATTACTTATACATATACATAAGCTAAAGTGAGATTATTAAAGGAAACAATCACTTACAGGCAAAAGCAGCTGACGAGAGATTTGTCGAGAGCGTCCATGTGGCAGAGCTGATGTAACTCATTAAACTGAACATATATGATGTCATCACCACGGAAGTAATCATGGTCTCTAATTCTGACGCAAATGTAGTCATCAGCTTTTCTGCCACACGCCGTAAGGTACCACTGATTTACCAAGTGCATCTGTGTACCAAGATCCCTCAGGGCCGCTGGGTTGTATAGACTTTGGCCATATACATATGCCCTCTGCCATTTATCAACTTCTGGAGCACTTTTGATGCCTGCTTCTCCGAGTATGTTTTCCACATTCAAACCAGTTTCCTCGAAAAATGCGAGCAGTTGCGCAGGATCAACGTCTCCATATGCTCGTTGTATGATTTCCATGTTTGTACCGTATTCATTATCAACAACTAGATCTGGCACTGATTGCTTCTCTTGTTCCCCGAGCTGTGGGACACCCTTTCCTGCTCTCTTCTTTGCCTTCTTGGCCTCCTCAAGTGATTTGCTAAGTGTGCGATCATAGTCTGATTTTGGCGAAGCCTTACGGGCAGCACGTACCTTTTTTTGGTGAGCGTCCACAGTTTGCCTTAGTTTTTCAGGACGAACAAAAAGGTACGGCTTCTCCGGGTTTCGCTTTGCTCGACCACTAGCAATGGCAGCTTCGAAGAACTTGTTACAGTCTTTTTGCACTGCAGCGTCAGTCTCCTCCTCGGTCATGTCATATGCAAGTTTTGTCATCTTGGGAGCTGGTTTTCTCACAGGTGCTTTCTTCTTCGGAGGTGGTGGGGCTGACACCTTTGTTTGTGTGACAGGCCTCTTCTTTGTTGGCGGTGGAGGTGTTGGAACCCGCCGTGGAGATGGGGCAGGTGGCGGTGTTGGAGCCCGCTTTGGAGGAGATGGTTGGGTCGGTGGCGGTGTTGGATCTCGTCGTGGAGGAGATGGGGCCGGTGGCGGCGTTGGATCACGCCGTGGGGGAGATGGGGCCGGTGGCGGTGTTGGATCCCGTCGTGGAGGAGATGGGGCCGGTGGCGGTGATGGATCCCGTCGTATTTGATCTTGATCATCATCGTCCGCAACACTGTGATCATGTGGTGAATGTAGAATTGGACTTAGGTTGGGGGATGTCCTGCTGCGAAAACAACATGGTATGAGTATCCATTTATACTATTAGCTCACCAATACTATTAAGTTTCATTCACTAATTTCATACACACCTAGGGATAGGTTGTTGAGGAGGAGGAGGTGATGCGCCAGGAATTATGATATAGCGCTTGCGCCAACATATGAATGTCTTCTCCGCTTCTCCTAATGTATTCTCGCCATCACCTCCTTTAATGTCAAGTTCGACATTCTCGTAACCTTTTACCACCCTGTCCACCGAGACGCTAGCATATCCAGGAGGTATTATTGCTCCATGACTTCTTGGTGTCTTCGTAGGATCGATAGGAGATACAACACCTATAGCCACCATGACTGTGGTATTCCCCTGTGGAATGTGCAGTTCACATGTCGTGAGAGGCTCGGTGATGTCGTCCACAGGAAAGCGCAGTGCTGCGTCTGGGACCTCTGTGGAAGCGCAACTGCTTTTCATTTGCTCAGGGGGGCTGATGTTGACTCCCGGCTCTGATGCAGATTGCCTTTGCATTGCTAACTGCACTTGCCTTTTTATTTCCTCGTTCATTCTGCCTTCAAGTGCTTTTTCTCGCTCAACTGCTTCAAGAGCCGCGGCCTGTGACTGAATAACCATTTCTTCTAACCGGCGCATCCGCTCTGCCTCCTCCTCCTTCTTTCTCGCGCGGCTTCTATAGGTCTCTTTGTCCTGAGGGAAGGCATGTACCCATGACAGCTCCCCATAGCCTCTGGTTCTCCCACCATGTTCAAGATTCTCCAGGGCGTATGTCAGCTCGTCCTTGTCTTTGTTCGGCTGCCACCTGCCACCGGCAGCCATTTCTCTAGCATAAGCAAATCTTTCTGCTGCTCTTTGGAGTTTTTTGCCATAGTGTACCCTTCCTGTTTGTTGGTCCAGGCTTCCTCCATGACCAAAAAACCAATGCTTGGCGCGCTCAGGCCAGTTTATCGATTCTGGTTCAATGCCCTTGGCTTGCAACTCTCGTTCCATTCTTTCCCATTTAGGAATGGCACTCTTATAGCCACCTGATCCCAAGTGATGGTGGTATTGTTTTTGTCGGGCATTCTGTTGGTTCCTTCTGATCCGTGCCTCACTCTCTTCTGATTTCTTGAATTCTACAAACTCATCCCAAAATGGCCTCAACTTGACGTAGGCCTTAGTGTTGAAATCCGGAGTTTGGTCCTTCTTGATAAATTTGTTGTATAAGTTCTTCTTCCAGCCCTGGAATAGTGTTGCCATTTTCTTCATAGCCCAGTCCCGAACTCTGGCCTTCAAATTTATATCTTCTGTTTCAAGTGTGAAATGTGCAAGGACCTCTTGCCAAACCAGTTCCTTATCAAGATCAGAGACAAAACTTATATCAGGAGCACTTGTCTTTTGCTTCCATTTACGAGCACTGATCGAGATCTTATCCCTTACAAGGCACCCACAGTGGGCAACAAATCTCTGTGCATGTTCTCCAAGTACTTGGCCTGTTTCCTCGTTGAATTCTGAGATAATGTACCGGCCCTCCAACGGCTTCTTCGGACCTTGTACGGTCCTACTCTTCCCGGTAGTCGTTGTCGATCCGGAGGGCTACATATGTAGGAACAGTAGATTATAAATACATTTATAAATAATTTAGAATTTCATGTGCACATAGAGATTATTGTAGGTATATACCTCGCCAGTATTTTCTTGCATTATTTCTTCATAATCGGCAAAGTATTGACTGCCGTCATCTACTTCTTGATTATTGTTATCATCACCTGCTAAATTTTGATTAGCGCCGCTGTTGATTAATTCGTACATTTCCTCCTCCATGTTGTCAACTGGGTCGGCCATTTCTGCGAATGACATGGAGGATAATAAACACCATATTTTTGCAACTAACGTGCATAGGGTTTCGGGTTTAGGGTTTCGGGTTTAGGGTTTACGGTTTGGGGTTTAGGGTTTAGTGTTTTGGGTTTGGGGTTTAGGGTTAGGGGTTTGGTGTTTAGGGTTTAGTGTTAGGGGTTTTGGGTTTGAGGTTTAGTGTTTAGGGTTTAGGGTTTGGGGTTTAGGGTTTAGGGTTAGGGGTTTCGGGTTTACGGGTTTGGGGTTTAGGGTTTAGGGTTTAGGGTTTAGTGTTAGGGGTTTAGGGTTTGGGGTTTAGTGTTTAGAGTTTGGGGTTTAGGGTTTAGGGTTTGGGGTTTAGTGTTTGGGGTTTCGGGTTTGGGGTTTTGGGTTAGGGGTTTAGGGTTTAGGGTTTGGGGTTTAGTGTTTGGGGTTTGGGGTTTAGTGTTTGGGGTTTTGGGTTAGGGGTTTGGGGTTTAGGGTTTAGGGTTTGGGGTTTAGTGTTTAGGGTTTGGGGTTTGGGGTTTCGGGTTTGGGGTTTAGGGTTAGGGGTTTGGGATTTAGGGTTTAGGGTGTGGGGTTTAGTGTTTGGGGTTTCGGGTTTGGTGTTTAGGGTTTCGGGCTTAGTGTTTGGGGTTTCGGGTTTGGGGTTTAGGTTTAGGGGTTTGGGGTTTAGTGTTTGGGGTTTGGGGTTTAGGGTTTAGGGTTTCGGGTTTAGTGTTTGTGGTTTCGGGTTTGGGGTTTAGGGTTAGGGGTTTGGGGTTCAGGGTTTAGGGTCGGGGTTTAGTGTTTGGGGTTTCGGGTTTGGGGTTTAGGGTTTCGGGTCTAGGTTTTGAACATATATTCATAAAGATAATACTATGGACATAAACATATGTAAGTGATTATTCCATAAACATATACATGACCGATTTAAGTAAATGTTTACATATCATATCTAAGTGAACAAAAAAAAATATATATCTAAGTGATTTTTCCATCAACATATATATGTAAATATATCTAAGTGAACCAAAATATATCTAAGTCATTATTCCTGCTCCATCTATCACATAGGACACACCGTTGACGAGAGGACGACGACGGACGGCGGCGAGGATGACGTCGCGGTGAGGACGACGACCGACAGCGGCGAGGATGACGTCGCGGTGAGGACGACGACCGACGGCGGTGAGGGAACGCGACCAATCTTTTTTTATCTACATGTGTAAACATATATTTTGTTAGAGTAAAAAACATATATATATATATATATTCTTTTTCTATTTTTCTAGACATATATTTATATTAAGCTTTGCTATAAATATATATGTATTTATATTTAATTTATATTTTCTATATATGTATTTATATTCATTTTTGTTGACTTGGTTCGCCGTTCGCGGAAGGGAACACACACTGCATACACACACGCACACACACTTCACATACACACACTGCACGACGGCGAGGACGGCGAACGGCGAACGGCGAGGACGGCGAGTGCCTCCGCGCGGCGAGGGAGGCCGAGGGCGCCGCGGCGAAAGGCGAACGAACAGCGCCGACGAGTCCGGTCCGGCCGAGGGAGGCCGAGTGCGGACGACGGCGAGGGAGGCCGATCTCGGCGGCGAGGGAGGCCAGCGAGGGCACCGCGCGCGGACGACGGCGAGGGAGGACGAGGGCGCCGCGGAGGACGGCGACGGAGGCCGAGGGCACCGCGAAGTATGGCGAGGGAGGCGAGGACGACGGCGAGGAGGAGGACGAGACGGCGGCGAGGCACAACAGACGTACGGCGGCGAAGACGGAGGCGGCGGCGCAAACTCGATCTGACGTCGATCTGAGGAAGGAGGAGGGCTCTGTGCCCTATATACGTGGGGCACCTTTAGTCCCGGGCCGTGGCACCGCCCGGGACTAAAACACCTTTAGCCCCGGTGCATAAGCCCACCTGGGACTAAAGGGGGGATCTTTAGTCCCGGGTGGTACTACGGCCCGGGACTAAAGGTGCCTTTAGTCCCGGGTGGTGCTACGGCCCGGGACTAAAGGGTCTTCTCCCGCCTTTATTTTGGGTTAAGGTACCTTTAGTCCCGGGTGGTGCTACGGCCCGGGACTAAAGGGTCTTCTGCCGCCTTTATTTTGGGTTTTCTGTGTTTTGGGTTTTGAATTAAGTTTTGGCTATATTAATATGTTGTAATACTTGTTACTTGCATAGTAAATTCAATATTAGGCATAAAATTACTTAAAAATAGCAGTTGTGTTTCCTTTTACATTATTGTATTGTAGAAAATTTTGTAACATAAATTCTTTTTTCTTTTCTTATAATAACAAATATAAATGTAAATAACAATTTATATTTTGTTAATGCAAAAATATAATGTTAAATTTAAATATCTGAAACAACTGGTGCTCGATAGGAAAATATTTTTTGCATTATATGAACGTTAAATTTTGGGTTGTTTATCTTTTATTGTCCAAATGCACGATAGAGAAATTCACTGTTAAATTACAATTTAATTTTAAAAGATAAATTTGTGTAGTTCATATACGTTTCTGTGTCATATTGGTCTCAAAATTTTTCTTAGGTTGTCACGTGGCACGGGTGAGGCAACCAACAAGTTTATGTTTTTTCGGAGATGGTTTGCTTCTTTTTCTGGTTTAATTGAATTACCGCACACTCTCACCCAATAATTATAGGGTCAATTAGGCCTACCAACAAAATAATCCAGAATGGAGCCAAACTTTTACACAGGGTCTTGTATGCCCTAGGAAGAAGAATGTTGTGGAGGTTGATGAAAAACCGCAGAGGGTCGGAGGTGAAATTCACCAACTTTTATCTCATTCGACATAGAAAAAATGTAATAATTAAAATAATGATCAGAACAATCTAACACCACTTGTGGGGCATCGACACTAACATCAACGAACCATGACTATGCATAATCATTATGAGTTACACGAAAACTGTAATATATATCAAGCGGGTACACTGGTGATCTTTTTCTTCACGTATGTTCCTTGGTCATGATCATGTCGTAACCATGGAGTCTCCTCAGCATTTAGCAGGATGCTTGGGTCTTTGGTCACACTGAAGGGCGGTATTCGGTCATCTTTTTCATAATCTTCTGACATGTCTGACTTGTCCTCAATTCCCACGATGTTTCTTTTTCCTGAAAGAACTATGTGGCGTTTGGGCTCTTTGGTTGATTTATCATCATTTTTCCCTCTCTTGGGTTTTGTAGACATGTCTTTCACGTAGAACACTTGAGTCACATCAGCAGCAAGGACGAATGGTTCACCTTTGTATCCAATATTGTTGAGATCCACTGTTGTCATTCCATACTCCTTGTCAACTGTTACTCCGGCTCCGGTCGCCTTGACCCATTGGCATCGAAACAAAGGGACTTTAAAATTAGGTGCGTAGTCTAGTTCCCAAATCTCCTCTATGCGGCCATAATATGTTTGCCTCTTCCCAGATGGGTCTGTGGCATCTACGCGAACACCACTGTTTTGGTTCGTGCTCCTTTGATCTTGGGCCATGGTGTAAAATGTGTTTCCATTGATCTCATACCCTTTGTACGTGAGGATGTGCCATGACGGTTGCCTAGCCAACAAATATAGTTGCTCATCAATATTGTTATTACCCAGACATTCCTTTCGCAACCAAGTGCTAAAAGTATTCATGTGCTCACGTGTTATCCAAACTTCATTCTTCTCTGGAAATTGGGATCGTAGGAACTCCTTGTGTACATCGATATATGGATCCACCACGGTTGAGTTTTGAAGAACTGTGTAGTGCGCTTTATTGAAATAATCATTCCCCGTACCGATATATGTTTTCTTCCCTAGTGTCCCCTTTCCACATAGCCTCCCCTCGTGCCGCGATTCAGGAACACCAATCGGGTCAAGGTCAGGAATGAAGTCAACACAGAACTCAATGACCTCCTCTGTCCCGTAGCCCTTGGCGATGCTTCCTTCTGGCCGAGCACGTTGGTGAACATATTTTTTCAGTACTCCCATGAACCTCTCAAAGGGGAACATGTTGTGTAGGAACACAGGACCGAGAATATGAATCTCCTTGACCAGGTGAACTAGGAGGTGTGTCATGATATTAAAGAAGGATGGAGGAAACACCAACTCAAAGCTCACAAGACATTGAACCACATCATTCTGTAGAGTAGCCAGTTCTAGTGGATTAATTGCCTTCTGAGAAATTGCATTGAGGAATGCACAGAGCTTCACAGTGGCAAGACGTACATGTGGAGGTAGAATTCCTCTTAAAGCAACCGGAAGCAATTGCGTCATAAGCACGTGGCAGTCATGCGACTTTAAGTTTAGGAATTTCTTCTCTTGCATATTTATTATTCCCTTTATATTGGAGGAGAATCCAGATGGGACCTTGATGCTGTTTAGGCATTCAAACATGATTTCCTTCTCTTCATTGCTAAGAGTGTAGCTAGCAGGTCTTAAGTAATGGCGTCCATCATCTGTCTTCTCTGGATGTAGGTTGTCTCGTTCTTTCATGCGCTGCAACTCTTGTCGTGCTTCAAGTGTATCCTTAGACTTCCCATACACACCCATGAATCCTAGAAGGTTGACACAAAGATTCTTTGTCAGGTGCATCACGTCGATCGCGTGGCGGACCTCTAGTACATGCCAATAGGGTAGCTCCCAAAATATTGACTTCTTCTTCCACATGGGTGCGTGTCCCGTAGCGTCTTTCGGAACAGGTTCACTGCCCATCCCCTTTCCAAAGACTACTTTCACATCCTTGATCATCTCAAGTACATCTTCCCCAGTTCTGTTGCGAGGCTTGCTCCGGTGGTCTGTCTCACCTTTAAAATGCTTGCCTTTCTTTCTAACTTGGTGATTCATCGAAAGAAATCGACGATGCCCAAGATACACTACCTTTCTACATTTTTTCAAATATACACTATCCATGTCATCAAAACAATGTGTGCATGCATTATATCCCTTGTTTGACTGTCCTGAAAGATTACTTAGAGCAGGCCAATCATTGATTGTTACGAACAACAATGCTCGCAGGTCAAAGTGTTCCTGTTTGTAATCATCCCACACACGTACACCTGATTTACTCCATAAAAGTAGGAGTTCCTCAACTAATGGCCTCAGGTAGACATCGATATCGTTGCCAGGCTGCCTCGGGCCTTGGATGAGCACTGGCATCATAATGAACTTCCGCTTCAAGCATAACCACGGAGGAAGGTTGTACATACATAGAGTAACAGGCCACGTGCTATGACTACTGCTCTGTTCCCCAAAAGGATTCATCCCGTCCGTACTTAAACCAAACCTTAAGTTTCTAGCATCTTTTGCAAATTCTGGGAATTCTCTGTCTATTGCTCTCCACTGGGACCCATCTGCAGGGTGTCTCAACATGTTGTCTACCTTACGGTCTTCTTTGTGCCATCGCACCAACTTTGCATGGTCCTTGTTTCTGAACAGACGTTTCAGGCGTGGTATTATAGGAGCGTACCACATAACCTTGGCAGGGATTTTCTTCCGGGGACGTTCTTCACCCTCAACATCGCCAGGGTCATCTCGCCTGATCTTATATCGTGACGCGTTACATACAGGGCATTCATCCAAATTCTCGTATTCCTTGCCACGGTACAGGATGCAGTCATTAGGACATGCATGTATCTTCTGGATTTCTAAACCCAAAGGACAGACCACTTGTTTTGCTTCGTACGTAGTGCCGGGTAATTCGTTAGGCTTCGGAAGCATCTTTTGTTTTATAATCTTCAATAATTGTCCAAATGCCTTGTCAGATACACCATTCTGTGCCTTCCATTGTAGCAACTCAAGTGTTGTGCCTAACTTTTTTTGTCCATCTGCAGCAGACGGATATAGTAATTTCCTGTGATCCTCTAGCATACAGTCAAACTTAGCCTTCTCCTTTTCACTTTCGCAATCTCCTTGTGCATCACGAATGACATCACCAAGAGCATCATCTTCAGCGACTATGTCTCCTGCACTTGCCTCTTCTTCACCTTCCTCCATTGCAGTATCACCAAAGTCACCGTATTGAGCAATAATGTCATCGTCAGGGTCCAATTGTTCTTCTTCACCTTCTTCCATCATAACCCCAGTTTCTCCATGCTTCGTCCAACAACTATAGTTTGGCATGAAACCCGACTTGAACAAGTGTGAGTGAAGAATCCTTGAGCTAGAATATTCCTTCGAATTATTACAAAGGGCACATGGGCAGCACATAAAACCATTCCGCTTGTTTGCCTCGGCCACTCTTAAAAAATAATGCACGCCATCAATGAACTCTTTTGAGCGACGATCGACATTGTACATCCAATGACGTGTCATCGTCTGCATTATATGACATATCACATAATTATATCGATCTCTCATTCTTATAAACAAATAAAATTATAAAATGTCTGACATGAAATTTAGTAAGAATCACTGGTGGCATAAAAGTAGTAGCAGTTGAACTTGTCTAATTAATTAATTATTACATCAAGATAACAGTGCAGCCTAATCCACTTGGCCACAACCAAAGCAACTAACAACACCTGCACATTTTTCCCACATCACAGTCCAACAAGATGTACTGTCTGCCACTCCAACCGGATAGGAAGGTAAGGTAGGGGTAGGTGCAGTAGGAATTGAGTTGATTCTTGAGTTAAAAGCATCTAGAGCTGCAGAAGCTTCCTCAAAAGACTTGTACTTTTTATGCACAGCTCCCTTAACTTTGAGGACATACTGACTGCACTCGGCCCAGCTGGTGTAAATACCTGGTTTGGTGCCCTCGAAAACAACATACCAAGCAGGCATCCTTCTGCGTTTTGTAAACTAAAGTATTATATATTTCTAATTTCTGTAAACAACTAATTTAACTGATCTCTATTTCTCCAAAATAATAAAATATACTAATTAAACCGGTCACATTTTGTAAACTAAAGTATTATATATTTCTAATTTCTGTAAACAACTAATTTAACTAATCTCTATTTCTCCAAAATAATAAAATATACTAATTAAAACGGTCACATTTTGTAAACTAAATTATTATATATTTCTAATTTCTGTAAACAAATGATTTAAATGATCTCTATTCCTCAAAAAAAAAACTAATTAAACTGTCACATTTTCTAAACTAAAGTATTATATATTTCTAATTTTTGTGTAAACAAATGATTTAAATGATCTCTATTTCAAAAAAAACTAATTAAACCGGTCACATTTTCTAAACTAAAGTATTATATATTTTGTTTTTCTAAACCGGTCACATTTCTCTAAAAGACTAAAATAAACTAATTAAACGGTCATATTTTGTTTTTAGATTAATAATTTGAACTATCAAGTCAATGAACTCAAAATAGCTACAAAAATGAATAACTTAAGCTAGTAACCTTTCAACGAGTCGATGGCGGTGTAGATGTGATGAAATAAATCAATCGCCGGAGATGTGTTAACAAACAAAAATCACCGGAGGAGAAGAGAGCAAACAAGCAAGCAAGAGCAAGCAGTGACTGAATGAAGAAAAATGAAGACAGGAGCTCGGGCACGGCTGGAGGTAGAAGAACATTTCAAATATAGGGAGGGACATTTAGCCCCGGTCCTTATTCCCAGCCGGGGCTAAATGTTGGCATTTAGCCCCGGCTGGGTACACCAACCGGAACAAAACCTTTTAGTCCCGGTTGGTGTTACCAACCGGGGCTAAAGATGCCAACATTTAGCCCCGGCTGCATACACCAACCGGGGCAAAACCTTTAGTCCCGGTTGGTGTTACGGCCCGGGGCTAAAGATGCCAACATTTAGCCCCGGCTGCATACACCAACCGGGGCAAAACCTTTAGTCCCGGTTGGTGTTACGGCCCGGGGCTAAAGGCCGGTCTTTAGCCCCGGTTGGTAACACCAACCGGGACTAAAGGCCCCTCTGACAATTGAGCCGTTGGGCTGGGGAGCTGTTACCAACCGGGGCTAAAGGACTTTCTAGTCCCGGGCGCAAATTTTTCCGTGGCTAATGCTGATTTTGCAAATCGTCCAAAGGCCTGTTCTCTAGTAGTGAAGGGTGACCCTTTAGCCCCGGTTGGTATTACCAACCGGGACTAAAGGTCCAGGACCTTTAGTTCCGGTTGATAATACCAACCGGGGCTAAAGATTCACCTTTAGCCCCGGTTGGTAATACCAACCGGGACTAAAAGTCTTTAGTCCCGGACGCAAATTTTTTCCGAGACTAAAGCTCGGTTGGTGGATCGTCCAAAGGCCTGTTCTCTAGTAGTGAATGCTGCTGGCTCCACCAAATTTACAAGCAAGAAGTTTTTTATATTATATAAATATAATTCCCGCGCCCACCCCTGTGGCAGCACGTGTCAAAGCCGTGTATATATGTGCTTCCCTTAATAATAAGCAGTCTTTAACTGCCTCCTGCCAAATTCAAATATGACTAGGTCTCTGTCAAGTCACATTGATGACTAATAAAATCATGCCAAAAATCCAAATTATATTGTTCTAGTAGTATATTTTTTGGAGAGAATTGAATGCATGCCTAGTATAGACGAACGTTGAAATGCACGTCATCGTCCACACATTTACAGCTGTACAACACCAGTTTTTTCCACAGAAAAGAGAAGACACTGCCAATTAAGCAAGAGTACTATTTTACTTCTATATATAGCCACCCACCCATCCCTCTGTGAAGTACTCCGACCAGGCAGAAGCCAAACAAGAGGGACACAGATCTACAGTGTAGTAGTAGTAGCAGCCAACCCAGCAACCAAACCATGCCTTGCACACTCTCCACACAGAAGAGGGCTCATCTTGCCCATCAGGAGGCGCTGCCGGTGGCTGCGATGTCCTATTGGTCCTCCTCGCTTCCAAAAGAAGTCACCGTCAAGCTGGCTGAGCGCATCGTGGACGACAACGACATCGACTGCTACATGGCTTTTCGTGCTGTCTGCCACAACTGGCGCACGGAGACCACCGACCAGCCTGGGAAGGTGGACGACGACAACACCGATCCCACTCGCTTCCAGCCCACTAAGTGGGCATTGCTCGATAAGCAGGACAACCGCGTCACGTTCGTGGACGTCGACGCCGGCCGGTTCCTCCGTATGAGCATCCCGATCCTCCGCCACTACCTCTTTGTCGGCGCCACAAGTGGTGGCCTCATCCTCCTCGGGGAGAAAGAGGAGCCCCACGAGGCTCATCTGCTCAA
Source organism: Coix lacryma-jobi var. lacryma-jobi (assembly GCA_009763385.1). Classification (NCBI taxonomy): domain Eukaryota; kingdom Viridiplantae; phylum Streptophyta; class Magnoliopsida; order Poales; family Poaceae; genus Coix; species Coix lacryma-jobi. The sequence continues at coordinate 153,455,834 of CM019825.1, read as the reverse complement.
CCCCTTCACGGGCGCCATCGCCCATTTTAAGGTGAGAGCACCCGCGGAAGGGGTAACGGTGGTCGCGGTGACCACGAAGCCGCTGATGGTCTTCATCTCCCTAGAGGATGGTGACATCATATGGGCGGACCAGAGTAGCGAGCACTTCAAGCGCTTTAACCGCATGGAGTCCGACAAGCTTACACCGATAGTTGCCTTTGACGGCGACGTGTACGCCAGCGATCCGCACGGCGCGATCTTCACGTCGATTGTTGATGATGTCCCTGACGGGGAGAAATGCCGCTCTGCGGTGATAATCTGGATGGGTACCACCATTCCTAGCCCTAACAATAATAATGCTAGTTCCGATGCAAGTCCTGAAGCATTGGCAGCAGGGAGTGGCGACAGATATTATCTGGTGCAATCTGGGGGAGAACTGCTGCTTGTGACCAGGCCATTGGCTGGTGTTCCTGATCAGCCTTTGGTTCGTAGGGTGGACAACAAGAAGAATGTGCTTGAGTCGGTCAATAGCATCGGCAGTCGTGCCATCTTCGTCAGCCATGTCAGGTGCATCTCCATCGACGCTGACAAGTTCCAGGGCATCAAAGGTGGTTGCATCTACTTTGTGGAACCGCCGATCCTAGCTCAAGGCGATGACCAGCCTTCAAGGATCACCACTTATCAAGTTGTTGACGGGCCGCAAGCTGGTCTTGTCATGTTTGAGGAAGGGATCCTTGAAGGTTGTTCTCGTCCGTTCACAATCACCCAAGTCTTTGCAGAGTACTGCAGGTCCGTCCACTATCATGAACTCTATCAAATGATCTTCAGCGAGTGGGATTGGGACTTCTCCGACTCTGAATTTGACGAAACATCATCTTATGAATCTGACTACTATGGAGCGTCATTATCGGAAATTGAAGAGGCAGCTGAGTTCTTAGGAATTAATTTTGAAGCTGAAGAATGAATAAATGTTCTATGTGTAGTCTGGACTTGAGGAGGGCACCTTAGTATGATATATACTATAGTAGTACTATTTACCAATTTCATGTTGTTATTAATAATGTTACTCAAATTCGCTGCTTTAGCTCATCATCTTGTCTACAACTTGTGTAATCTTCTTTGGGATGTAGTAGATAGGGTCCAATTAATATATCAGTCCGGTGTCTTTGTCAATTACTAAATTTTTGCAATTTTATCTTTGGAATGTCATGATGTAATCACATGATTTCAAATTGATAGACTTTTGATGGAAATATATGTTCAGGTTTTAGTCGATACATATTGTAAGTGTAGAGGTATTTAGTTGGTTCTTAATATCTAGAGAAACCCAAGCACGACATGTGAAGGTAAGTGTGTTCACACTAGTCAAGGATAGACTTGCCGTTTCTCGGCGCTGCTAGCTGGAGTTAGTGGTGAACAATTTTCGTCTTCATGAAGATGTTTGACCATAGAGGGCACCATTAGAGGTAAGCGAAGTAGTTGGGCGGCGAGCTGGGTTAATGGGTTGTATACTGTAGTAGGTGGTATAGCATCAATGGCATCACACTCGCTTAATGGAATGGTTAAGGATGGAGGGGAGCGCCTCAAGGACATTAAAGTCTTGTATTGTTCAACACATTTATGATTTGGTCGATAGTTATCGACATTAAAAAGACCAATTATTTTCCACCAAGCTAAACTACCCATAAAGCCCAAGATGACAAGTGACCCAACTCAGTTTAGGAAAAGGGCTCGACGCCATGCTCCTCTAAAGTACCTTCTTTATATTTTCTAGGCCCATACCTTAAATTAAATTTACTTATATTGTATCAAATATGTGATAAATGCATGGCTTCACACATGTGGTCCATCCCTAAACCAAAGATAGTCCTAAGTTTTGCAATGGCTACAAATATTTGAGTTGTTGCAATGGAAAGGAAATTGTAACGTGCTCTTAACAAAGATATTAACACATATAGGCCCTATGATGGAGTGATCGTGGAACATAAGTAGTTGTGACTATAACAGAATTGAATTAGTTACATCGAGAATGGGCACTTTTGTCTGGGCCCAACACTTGGTTCGTGAATGTGTATGGCACAAAGGATATTTGTGAAAACTAAGGACACACTAAAGTGAATGTATGTTGTTGTCACTATGATATAATTCATTAAGTCATGTTCAATAGGTCTTTGTTTTTCTATGGCCTACTATAGTACTATTAAGGGGAGTTCAAGGTATTCAACTAGAGACAATTGAGCGAGAGCATGATGAATGTAGCCCATTGAGATGATTTGAAGTTAAGGTTCTCAAAGAAGTCGAATTGGTCGAGATTAGACTTGAAATAGGCTAAAAACAACACCGGAGCATGAACCGGACAATAGGGTTGACCCCAAGCGGACAGCTCGGTGATGCTATTTCAAAGGAATAAAGGACTTAACCCAATAACCATGGGTGACATATGATCCAATGAAGGACATCGTGACCTCCATGTATCATCTAGTATAGAACTCATAGAGGTTTTCATGAGTCTGGAACGCCATATTCTCGACATCATTGGGGTTCATGCAAACTTGGTGATAGCCCGATCCAAGATCGAGCTTTGTGAACAACCGTGCCCCATGGACCTCATCTCCAGACGCTCATTGACAAAAGAGATGGAAGGCATCATCCTTCACGGTGATGGCATTGAGGGTCTGGTAGTTGATGCAAAATTGCTAGGAACCATGTGGTTTCTTGACCAACAAAACTGGCAATGAGAACACAGATGAGCTCGAGGTGAGGACAATGTTGTGGTCACAGGAGCGCGGTGGTGCAGCCCATGGGGCTCGGTGAATACCCCTATGAAATCAACAAGCAGGAGATTGTCACCCTTAAAGGCGGCGTGCAGTCTCGGGCTTGCTAGAGCTACCACGCCCTACGCGGAGACACAGTGATCCTTGCACCCAAATGACATCATTTGGCCACCGAAGTCCCACAGGATAGTTTCCGACGAGGCGAGCCACTTGGTGCCGAGGATGACATCATAGCCAGCTAGGGCATAACGAAGAGATCCGCGTGTAAGGGCTCACTGTCGATGGAGAAGGCAGCCTTGCAAAGCATTCCTAGGAAGGGTACACGATCGATATTGGCCATGGTGACCATAATGCTGGTGCGTTGTTGTAGTGGAAGAACCGTGCTATTCGCAGCCATCTCCAAGATGAAATTATGTGTTAGACCCGGAGTCGAGCAACGTCAGTACGATGGTGTTGCCTGACTTTAGAGATGAACCTTCATTGTCACACTAGTCCTGACCCCAGTGATGGTGTGGAGGCAGATGTGAGGTTCCCCATCCAGCAGGGCGCCATCACCAAGTGTGTCTTCATCCTCGTCGTTGTATGCGCCCTCTAGCATGAAGAGGCGTTGTCACACCTTATTGTGGCCGCTATTGGAGGTCACTGGACTCCATGTTTGACCATTCACATTCCACCAATGTGAAGGTAAATCAACATCACTTGTAGAGAATTTCATTTCTAATTAACCTAGTCCCACTTGTATTGGAGAATTTGCATGCAGGGACAAAATAGTCAAAAATATTGAAGAATAAAGCTTGTAGAAGGAACTCCACGTGGCAGGGGGTAGGACCTACCTAGTAGGGTCGGTTGATGTTGACATTTCTTAGCACAACTACCAAAAGATAGGTTAAAATCTACCCCCAGTACTAATGCCAGAAATGTGGGTAGACATCTCTTAGCATCACTCTAACGCTAGGCTGTCACCACTAGCAGTAACACTAAAGATGTGATTGTATTTATGAACATGACACTTTGATAAGATATGAAATAAAGGTTATCTGCAAGCGCATGGATAAAATACACCCGTTGTAGCATTTCACCCAGGAATATTCCAAGTATCGTTATTTATAATTCTACCATCAGGAGCTTAACAGGGTTAAGAATAAGAATGATATGGCTAAAGAATTGCAAACGTATATATACTTAGACATGAATCTAATAACCACCTCTTGTCTAATACAGGGGTAAGGCAAAAAAGATAATAGTGTAATAAGGATAAATGAGATAAATAACAGAGACTAGCAGAGATTCCATGATTAGAGAAAGAGACTCATATGATCAAGCAGAATTGAAAATTAATCGATACGTCAAGAGATTAGACTCCTAAGTTATATTACTTCTATTAAGTCTAAGTCAACCCTAGCATATGTTATCATCTATAGCATAATTAATCATCCACCCATACATAAGGAACATTATGAAAGAAGTTCATATCGAGAGTAATTTCTTTAGTGTAACCAGGTTCTACTTGGCCTAGACTCGGGGAGTGGACTACAAAGAAATCGTCGAGGCTATAAGAGTCACACTCGTGAACTACCACTTGCTGGCCCGAAGAATAGGGTGCATTCGTAGGTAAACATAATCTAAGCACCACGCCTACATTATATTGATCACTTAGTCCAATCCGGAATCGAACTAAGCGTTTTACGAACATATGCATGAACTTATTATCAATCTCACCTTATCTTGCCTTGAGTTTGACGGTTAGCTGTTACCAAAGAAATCATTTTGTTTTTGGATTAATAACATAGAAGTTTCCAAGTCTTGGCAGCGTCAGAACCTACATTTTTTTTATTTTGAACAAGTGCATATGGCCGTGAGGATTATTCAGTGTCTACAAACAGCAGCAAGTTCATCAGTGCTATATGCAAGCTGGCAATCAAGAAAGCTGTAAACAAATAGGACATTGCACCATATCTCTAAAGCTATTTATTCTTTTTTAGATTCTTTCTGTGTGTTCAAAATCGATGCTATTTATTTGTTATAGTTTGTCGGTGAATAAGTGAACGAGCATAGATTTTAGTGACATTAGTCTGATGCTTTGCATGTAAGTTGTTTTTTTCCGTGATCGGACCATTCACCTGTTTCTCATTAAGAAGGAAAAGTCTGCAACACAAACCACCCTAGGGCGAGCAGCCCTACAAACCAAAGAACCTAGCTATTGGATCTCACAGTTAGACATTACATTATGAACATATGTTGCGACCAGAGGGGTAAAGCTTCGGCCAGATCCCTGAAGCCAGCGGACGACCAGCAGTCGGCTTCATTCACGACACGCGCGTAGAATTCCTGCTCCTGGGCTGCTAAATGCTGGAAGACACGATTATTCTTCTCTTTCCAAGTCATCCAAGCAATGAGCAGCAGTGTGTCAAAGGCTGGCCTAGCGTCCAGCGTTAGCCGAGCATGCCGATCAATCCACCAGGGGGCCAAGTCCTCTGAACGCGTCGGCGCGATAGTTTGTAGGCCAAGAGGTTGTAGTAGTCTAACCCATATGACACGCGTAAAGACACACCCTAAGAACAGGTGGTTACTAGTCTCTGATTTCTGACCACAAAGAGCACAACCATCATCATCTTGAAGTCCATGACTTTTCCTGTGTGCGCTCGTCTAGAGTCTTTGGTGAAGAGCGGGCTAGAAAAAGAATTTAACCCTAGCTGGCGCCTTTGGGGCTGTTTGGTTGCCACACATACGGCTGCCACAGTCCACTGGCTAGTGTTTGGTTTGCATGCAAATGATGGCAGCCACAGGTTTTTTCTATTCATTTTCTCGCCACGGTTGTGGTGGCCAAATACATCGCCACAGGCTTAGGCCACGCCACAACTGTTGTGGCAGTGCATGGCGAGCAACCAACCAGCCCCTTTGTCTTCCATAGCTCGCGCGCACCCAACCAACAGCAGATCCAACGGTGGGGTGGGTGGGGCTCTAGCCCCCTCACCCCCCCTCCCCCCACACACACGGCCGCTGGATCCATAGAGCCCCTCCTAAGCCTCCCCTAAATTTTTTTACCATAGCCCCCCCTACGGCCGCTGGATCCATGGAGGCCCTCATAAGCCTCCTCTAAATTTTTTTACTATAGATACACACTAGAGAGGGGCTGAAACTGTTTGGAGGTTAAAGAAGTCTCTCCTATTTTTTTTTTGAATCCGCCACTGCACCCAATATCTCCAAAGCACCATGGAAGAAAGATCGGTAGGACGAAGAGGCGGAGTATGTCCAGATGTCGTCCACCTCCAGATGAAGCGGTCCGCAAGGATAGGATCAAGATGAACATCCCTCAGCACATCTCAGACCTTGAGATATTGACATATAACCTGCACAGTCAGTGCACCAGTGATGTCCCTTGCCCAGGGGTTTCCTTGCAAGCCATCTTTGAGACTCCTTGCTCTTCCTCGGGCTGAGACAGCACGAAAAAGCTCCGACGCGAAGAGCCTGAGCGGCCCGACCTCCGCCCAATCGTTCATCCAGAGTCTGCAGGAGCTACCATCAGCGATCGCCACCCTGATGCTCATGGCAGCCATCGACGAAGCCAGACTGTCCAACCTGGATGGAAGCCGCGCCCAGCAAGCAGATGGTGACGTACGTGCTAACCATTCCAAGGTTTTGGGATTCGACCGAAATGGGCCGAATTTCGGTGGGATTTGTCCAATTTGGACAGGCCCAAGAAAAAATTGTACCAGCCAAAATAATTCGGCTCAATTTGAATTTTTACTCCGGCTCAAGGTCCATGGCAGCCCATAAACCCTCCATACATATAAAAGCACAAATACAGCTCTGTCACTACGGGAAAACCAATATTTGCCGAGTGTTTTTTCTTTGTCGAGTGTTTTTTCGGGCACTCGGCAAAGACCGAGTGCTTCTTTGCCGAGTGCCAAATAAAAACACCCGGCAAAGAAAAAACACCACTCGGCAAAGAATTCTTTGTCGAGTGCCAAAACAACACTCGACAAAGAAATTCTTTGCCGAGTGTTTTTTTTCTGGCACTCGGTAAAGAAAATCTTTGTCGAGTGTTTTTTTTTTGCACTCGGCAAAGAGCTCTTTGCTGAGTGTTTTTTTACACTCGGCAAAGCCAGTTTTTAAATTACATTTTGAAGCAGTAAATTAATCCAAATGGAAAAGTTTTCAACTACAAAGTTGTTTAACTTATCAAGATGAACAACTTTTGTTTTAGTAATTTCTTCATTTGACAAACTTAAAATAAATTCGTTCACAAATCTTACATATTTCTCCGGTAGTTCATGAAACTACAAGAGTGATATATAATGTTTGTGAATAATACTAGAACCATAATATTAGATGCATAAATGGTCAAATAACCAAAATAAACTTTGTAGATCTTGACAAGATATGAAAATTTGTAGTTGATAACTTTTTAATTTGAAGTCATCTAGTTATGCAAAACTGCGTTTGAATTTGAAAAATTTAAAATTCGAATTTTTCAAAATACCTCGGATGAAGAAATGACCAAAATGAAAGTTGTAGATCTCGAAAAGTTATGAAACTTTGCTGTTGATAACTTTTTGATTTGAAATCATCTTGTCAATAAAAACTACGTTTCAAATTGTCAAATTTGAAATTCAAATTTTTATAAACGGCCTCAGATGGAAAAACTATCAAAATAAAAGTTGTAGATCTCAAAAAGTTAGAAAACTTTGTAGTTGACAACTTTTTGATTTGAATTCGTTTAAGGTCTCAAATAAGCAAGTTACACTCGGTTTAGTATAACCGAAACGGAGATGAAACGTATGTTTGTGCAGTGCAGTGGTAGAGGAGGCTCTGCGTGAACGAGAGGTCGTGAGTTCGAATCCTACTGACTGCGTGAGAGAAAATTACCTGAAAAATATCAGGACTCGAGATTTCAAGGGAGACAGGTGGGCGCTGCCCAGTGGGCCCCTCCCCCGATTTAATAAAAGTTTTTCTTTATTTTTTTGGATTTTTTTCGTTTTTTCTTTGTCGAGTGCCAAATATGTCAGCACTCGGCAAAGGCGGTGCCAAATATGTCAGCATTCGGCAAAGCCTTTGCCGAGTGCCTGATATTTGGCATTCGGCAAAGAGCATTTTGCCGACATTTTCTTTGTCTAGTGTTCGGCACTCGGCGAAGCCTTCGCCGAGTGCAAAAGGCTCTTTGCCGAGTGCTGCCAGCACTCGGCAAAGTCTGATCCTGCTGTAGTGTGTGAACCCTAGAATTTTATTTTTCCTCTTTCCCTCCCTTTGGCTGGCGGCGGCTCATCCAGAGCATCGCACGCGCGTGCGGCGTGCACACAACCAAAGGCATGACGTTGAATCTTCTGTTACAATCCACTACTCCCCATCGTCTTCCCTTCTACTCCTCTCCGCCCCTACAGCCATACGCTGAATCCTCCCCAATACCCATTTGAAAGACGTCTGTTTTGGGTGCAGATCCAGCTCATGGAGAGCAGCCTTCTTCGCGCATGGGGTGGTGGGTGGATAGCAGCCGAAGGTTGGGGCAGTGCAAGCCCCAATTCCATTTTGGCGATCGTTCACCCGATTGCTTTTGAGCGAACGATCAGACACCGTCGGACGCGTCTGCTTGCTGGCGTGCCGGTAGTCCGGTACCGTCTGCTCTCCTCCCTACTCACTTTCCTACTATTGTTGATGATATCCTAAAAAAATTATTTCAAAATGTTATAACTTCTAAATAGTATATTTATTTTTAATTCTGTTTGTACCAGTGTGTTCTGTGTGACGAGACAAATAAAATTAGATCTCATTTGCATATGTTTTAACGATTTTTTCTAGTAACAATTTATATGTTACAACTTATGCACATAAGTTGTATTAAATAACTTTTTTGCTAGTTAGATTCGCTCGATGGCATAGCTACACTTGCACTGACATTCTTTTTTTGTTTTTACCATTTTTCATTTTTGTTATATATTTATAAGTTATTATGCTACATAGTTTTTATATTTCTACTAATATGTTATGATATTAATTTATACATCATTCATCGAGTTATATATCTAAGTTATAAAAATATATATATATATTTTATAGCTTTTTGTAATAAATTATGTTGATATCTAAGTTATACGAACATTCTTATATATGAAAGTTTTGCATATAACTTTGTTATGTAGTAATTTATATGTATAAATTATATATGTAAGTTTATCATTTTAAGGATACGTTAAAGTCAAGTGTAAAGTTATATATACTCCATAAGTTATATGTTGACGTTTGTTCTATAAATTAATACATAAAAGTTGTGAGTATAACTTTGTAGCTTTCTAAAAAAAAGAAAGTTATGGAAATATTTTTTTTCCAAAAAAGAAAGTTATTGGCTAGCCGGATCGTTAATTATTTGATCTCACGCATACGCGGCGGAGCACAAAATAGCATGCGCGCAGCAAACAACTAAATATGGAAAAGAGGCGGGATTATTTTTTTCCAAAAAAAAGGAAGTAGTACTATGTCCGAAATGTGTTCGCTAAATTCAATACGAATGAACGTTCGCTAATTAGCTGTGCCGAGTGCAAGCATTGGCCTTGATGCTGCTAATGGGCAGGGCTACAGCACCACGGTGGACACCACTTGTGTGAAATTAAATTTGTGTTGGCTCTAGTATGTGTTTGAAAACTATTGAAGTATTTACTGTTTCTATAAGCCTTGGTCAAAGTATGGTATATTATTTGATCATTTTTATTTGATTTTTCTGTTGTTCTGTTTTTATCAAAATTTCGGACTATATTTGTCAAAATTCGGGAAAATTCGATCAAAATTCAGGCAAATACAAAATATTTGACTGGTCAACTTAACTGAAAACCGGTCTGAATTTTCTGAATTTCATCAATTTCGGTGACCACCGAAAATTTTAGCATTTTGAATCGCAAAACCTTGAACCATTCCCACCTGAGCCGCAAAGCCAGGCCGAAGAACTTGAGGTCCAACACCCCCAGACCTCCCATGGCGGTGGGTCTACAAACAATCGGCCATGCAACCTTGCATTTGCCTCCGGTTGTTGTCACCGCGCCTGCCCAAAGAAACGCTCGCCTTTGACAATCGATCTGACGAATTGCCCAGGCCGAGAGGAAAGAAGTAATGGAGATGTGAACTGGAATTGCTGTAAGCGTGACCTTCGTGAGCCGAACGCGACCATATTTCCTACGGTTACCTTAATGTAATCAGAATTCAGATTAGCATGCGTAATTTTTTTTGGTTATTAGAGAAGATGAAGTCATTTCATTTCTGTTCCTGAACTGGATTTATCTTCATTCAGACATCGATTTTCATTGTTCGTGTTGGTCTGTTATTCTGCTGTGCCTTCTGGCTGTCAGCGGTTGGTGATTTTAGGTTGCTTCATACAGTGATCAGTCGCATAATTCCACCATGAACGCACAGAAAGTCAAGATGACAGCAAGACAGTAGAGGTGGCAAGAAAGGCTGGCACCAGAGAGCCCGACGAGATATATATTTCATAGTGGCCAGGCAGGGCGCCCGGGCGACGAACGCCAAGCCCCTACTTTGTTTCATGCACAGGGCTACGGAGCAAGCAATGCGCTCTGCACACAAAAAAAAAGACTCTGATATATGCACACACTTACGTCAAAATTAAACAACAACGACTATATATACATGCATCTACTGTATATACATGCACATGAGTCTAGTTTGCATAGGATACGTTACCTATATATATATATATATATATATATATATATATATATATATATATATATATATATATATATATATATATATATATATATATATATACACACACACACACACACGAGAGTTGTGTCCATTCGTGCCCTGGAGCAGCGCTGCACCAAGCTAGCTTCCAACACCGTAGTACACCACCATGCCTCGTCGTCCCAGAACGCTGCCGCTGCTTCCCCTTGTCGTCGTCGCTGCCTTCGCCGCGAGCCTGAGCGCCGCCGCCTCTGAATCCATCGGCGACGACGGAGGCGCCAAGGTCAGACTGACAGATGAGATCATCGATCCATCAGAAATGCAGCATGCATGCATGGTTTTTCTTCAGGGTCTGCATAAACCTACCACAAGTTTATTTTGTCACATCTATTTCGTCGTGATCATAATTAAGCAGGTCTACATCGTGTACCTGGGGCACCTACCCAGCACGGACGATGCGTCGTCGGAGGCTGATGGTTTCTCGGCCGTAGAGTTTGCTCACCACGACCTGCTGAACGGGGTCCTCGACGACGGCAGGTCTAGAACTCGATCGAATACCGTGTATATCCACGTCTTTGTGTGCTATAGGAGGTGCAATGTTCTTGTAGAAATCCACGTCTTTGTTTCAGAAAGAAAAAAAAATGCGCATGAATGAACTTTTGTCCTTTTTATTTATTTACCAATGAATACCGTGTATATCATGTATCGTCTAAAAAAATTGGTTATTAAGTTGTTGAAGTTTTTTATTCTCAGATTTTTATCAGAGAAAAAAGCTTGGAGTGTAAACCTATATACTGTTTTGTCTTTTGCAGCTCTGCTTCAGACAGGATCCTCCGTAGTTACAAGAGAAGCTTAAATGGTTTCGCCGCCAAGCTAAGTGAAGAAGAAGCGCATAAACTTTCTGGTTTGTGACGACAACTAACAAGCTGTTGTTTTCATTTCATTTTGTGACTGTGCGTTGAGATTTGAGAGTACTGGCTTTTCTGCGTACTTATAATAGCTTTTTTTCTTTCATTATGATACGTACCTAGAAAAACAATAATGACTTATTATATATAATTTAATGGTGGGAGTATGTCTCAAGGACATAGAGACCACACTGCAAGATCAAAAGAAAGCTAGGGATGACAAACCAGGCATTTTGGGTCAAGTGGAATCTCCGCAATCGTTCCAAAATCCGAAACCATCTCAAATACCGATTGGGGTGATAATCCACCCCCGCCACAGAACCCAGTACGTGGATCCACGAAACATGCCATTGTATGAGAATACAATAAGGGGGTGTTCGTTTCCCTGACAAATTTTTTTTGCCAGTCACATCGAACGTTGCGGCACTAGTTTAGCCTATTAAAAATAAACTAATTACAGGGTCAAATGCTAATTACTGAGACGGATGGTAAATTAATTTATCATTAGCGAATGTTTACTGTAGCACTACATTGTCAAATCATGGACTAATTAAGTTTAATAAATTCGTCTCGTGAATTAGTCTCCGGCTGACAAATTAGTTTTTTAATTACTATATTTTTTAATTACTGAGACGGATCTATTAAGTTTAATAGAGAAACAAAGAATTTCTAGCAACACATGCATGATTTATATTACATATTAACATGTACAAATATGAGGCAACATGAGACAACAAACAATTCCATGACTCAACTTAGAACAAAGTGAGTAGCTTACGGAAACAATTTAGCGATACATGACACATGAGTTTTGATTCAAAATGATTTGTTTTGGGCCTTCATTGGGCACATATCCAAGGGTGGAACCCAAAACCCAAAGTCGAATCGATAAATTTCACGTCCCCAAACCTGAAACCTGTGGTGTAAAAATTACCCCTACATACACAACCGTTGGACCCAAAATCCATGGGGCCCTGACCCGATACAACCTCATTGCCATCCCTAGGGATAGCTGGACCCAGACATATCAGCTTTTAATTTATATTGAAGAAAGCATGAATCTATCTTTATCGATCTTATAGAATCTTCCTTACCTTCAGGTGTGAATGGCGTTGTCTCAGTCTTCCCAAGTAGGACCCTTAAGCCTTTGACTACAAGGTCTTGGGACTTCTTAGGCTTCCCTCAAACACCCAAGGAAGAACTACAACTAGAGGGAGACATCATCGTTGGTATGCTTGACACCGGTGTGTGGCCTGACTCGCCATCCTTCTCCGACGAAGGCTTTAGCCTACCGCCGAGCAAGTGGAAGGGTACATGCCACAACTTCACATGCAACAAGTATGAAAAGACCCTTTCTTATACTATCTACCTAATTATTTTTTCTTGAAATGTCCTTTATTTAGTTTATTAGTTATGTTTCTCATGTCGGAGCTTTCATCATTGTTATATTGTTTGTTGCTATGATGGACTGATTGTCCTCTTGACACCACTAAATAGACTAAATAGTGATGCAGATATAGTTTGGGTTCTCTAGATTGACTATAAAAGGACATAGATTGACTATAAAAGGTGGTTGCATGGAGGAAAAATGGTTCCAACAAAACAATGATAGATTTGACTAGCACACATACAAGTTATAACGGTGCTGCTGGAGGCGAAGTGGATTGTGATCAAAGTAGAGGTGAAGGAATAGAGACTCAGTGGACATTTGGTCAAACTGAACCCACTGGTTCGATTCCTTAGTTATTTTCAAAGTTTGGTTGGCCACACTTGCACCTCGATAAGGAAGTGTTTCCTTCGTAACTACGTTGACATGGATGGAGGATGTCACCATGTCACAGCCCTGTGGGAGCTAGCTACTACGTTGGCATTGAGGCCCTAACAGAGGCGCTTTCATGACAAGATGGAGGGAGAATGTCATGGTGTTGGTATGGAGCTTGGGAGCGAGCTGTCGCATTAGCACAGAGTCCTAGAGGGAGACACTCTACGAGTTTTTGACCCAAATCTTGCTCAAAACAACTTCTTTTACCAATCTGGAGCGAATATATTGTTAGCAACAGTGTATATGTACTATTATCACCAATTGCAAATTGCAATTAGTAACTTTGTAAAATTGATAATACTCTCAGTATTTTACAGAGCCTTAATAACTTTTAGCTCGCCCCGGTCCCTAATGACACGGACTCGCTGTTAAACTACGGTTTCACGTACGTGCAGTAAAATCATCGGAGCTCGCGCCTACAACCAAGGGTCCAGCTCTGCTGACCTGTCGCCGCTGGACGACGTGGGCCACGGCAGCCACACGGCATCCACGGTGGCAGGCCGGGCGGTGGCCGACGTCAGCTTCGGCGGCCTGGCCGCCGGCACGGCTCGCGGCGCGGTGCCGGGCGCCAGGCTCGCCATCTACAAGGTGTGCCAGGGAGAGGGCTGCAGCGATGCCGACATCCTGGCTGGGTTCGACGACGCCATCGCCGACGGCGTGGACGTGATCTCCTTCTCCATCGGCGGCGCGTTCCCGTCCGACTACTTCAGCGACGCGCAGGCCATCGGCTCCTTCCACGCCATGAGGCGCGGGGTGGTCACGTCGGCGTCGGCCGGGAACTCCGGGCTGTCCGGCGGCTACGTCTGCAACGTCGCGCCGTGGATGCTGTCTGTGGCGGCGAGCAGCATCGACCGCCAGTTCGTCGACACGATTGCTCTTGGGAACGGCGAGACCGTAGTGGTCAGATCATCAGTGCTCAAGAACCTTCTGATGGATGCCCTTGTGTATTTTTTTTTTCACAGAAATCAGTATTTTGATTATTGAATAAAAGGCCAATAACCTTTGCAACTGTTGTTTTCTTCTGTGTTGCAGGGAGCCTCCATTAACACCTTTCCAACGATAACAAATGCCACACTTGCATTCCCCGCCAACGGGTAAGACGATGAATAAAATTACCGATGTAAAACTAAAGCTAACAAGTTTTTTTTTTCTACAATAAAATGTAGGTCGTGTGATCCTGACGACCTCGCCGGAGGTCCTTACAAAGGCAAGATCGTCCTCTGCCCACCCCAGAACGACGGCGGTCCGAACGATGGGTCAGGTCCTCTCTTGGCCGGCGCGGCAGGTGTCGTCATAGTCACCCGTGTGCCCGACGTCGCTTTCACTCTGCCTCTCCCCGGTCTCATGGTAACTCAGGACAAGTTCGACCAAATCATGGCGTATGTCAACAGCACCAGGTGATGAGCTCGTCATCACTGAACAATGAACATAGACTATCACATTCGTACGTGCTCAATTGTCTCTAAATACTGGTCTGTTTTGTAGCAATCCTGTGGGCACGATAGACCGCACCGAGACTACGGTCAATCCACAAGCTCCGGTGTCCGCCTCCTTCTCTTCTCCAGGCCCCAACTTGATCACCCCTTCGATCTTGAAGGTGCGTACCTGCTGATATTCACAAACGTCGATCTTCCATCATTTCATGGAAATGTATGAATGTTCTCTCTACAACGTTCAAATGCATATATGCACAGCCTGATCTATCTGCGCCGGGGGTCGACATCATCGCCTCATGGTCGCCGCTGTCGTCACCCTCGGGCAATCCCAACGACACGAGGAAGGTCCAGTACAACATCATCTCCGGCACATCCATGGCGTGCCCGCACGCGAGCGGAGCCGCCGCCTATGTCAAGTCGCTCCACCGTGACTGGTCGCCGGCGATGATCATGTCGGCTCTCATCACCACCGGTATGTATGTATGTATGATCATGTCGTAATTAAGTAACTCGCAACAGTATCATCATGCATATATGCATATATCGCAATGCATGGTGCTCTGCTCATCATGTATATATGCATGCGTGCGTGCATCCGGCCAGCCACTCCGATGAACACGCCGGGCAACTCCAACACGACGGCGCTCAAGTACGGCGCCGGGCAGCTCAACCCGGCGAAGGCGCACGACCCGGGCCTCGTGTACGACGCGTCGGAGGGCGACTACGTGGCCATGCTGTGCGCGCAGGGGTACACCGCCGAGCAGCTCGCGCTCATCACCGGCTCCAACACCACGGCCTGCGCCGCCAATGGCTCGACGTCGTCCTCCGGCTCTCCCGGCGGCGACCTCAACTACCCGACCATGGCGGCCCGCGTGGAGCCGGGCAAGAACTTCACCGTGGCCTTCCCGCGGACTGCCACCCACGTCGGGGCCGCAGCAGGCGCCGTGTACGACGCGAAGGTCGTGTCTCCTATCGAGGCGGCCAATGACCTCGCCGTCGACGTGTCGCCGAGCAGGCTGGAGTTCGCCGCGCGGGGCCAGAAGGTCTCGTTCACCGTGACGGTGTCCGGCGTGGCGACGGAGGACGGCAAGGTGCACTCGGCCGCCGTCGTGTGGTACAACGACGAGCATGAGGTGAGGAGCCCGGTGGTGGTGTACGCAGCAACGGACGACTCCCAGCCTCCCAGCAGAACAGGCCGGGTTTAGAGTTTAGACGACAGTGATCGAAGGAGGAGGAGCTGCCATCATCGAAGGGACGAAGGCTTGTGATCTCTGCAATGGACAGTGGTTTCAGAATAAAACTTCCTTGGTTCGGCCAGCAATAGATAAATAAATAAACTTTTTGTAGTATAATAAGATGGCCCAAAATCTGTAAGAGCAAGAAAAAGGCAGGTTAGATGAATTCCGTTGTGTAAGTGGTACGTGGTGGAAACTGGAAACTGAATACAGTTTTTGGCAAGGTGTCTTTGAAGCCAATTATTTGAGTGGGGAATCAAATTGTTCTGTGGATCTTAGACATGATGATTCTCTTATATGGGATGATCTGTTGAAAGTAAGAAACATATATCTTCAAGGGAGAACAATCCAAATCAGAAATGGAGCAAAAACAAAAAATTGCTGACCTGTGGGTACGAACCAGAAAGAAGGGGAATGGGTCCAAAACAAAAATTTCTCTCTCTAAAAATGGCTAAAACTATATATATGTTCCAGTGTCCAGTGGCCAAATTGCCCGAAACCAGAGTGTGTCTCTTGGCAAGAGTCAACAAAATAGGCACCTGCCAGCGTAGATGCATCACTTGCCATGTCCAACAACAAATTTTGTCGTTTAGTTATATTTTCTTTATTCCTCTATTTTTTATTCTTGTGTTTCCAATAAAGTCCTAATTAAATTTGTATCTAAAGTTACAAAGAAAAAAGAAAAAATATATCACAACCAATAAATCATAGAAGCATCAATTAGATCTAAAAAGGATATTTAACTTTCCTTATTTATCCAACTATATAAAATTACAAACACAAAATATATATTATTTCATATATTACCTACGTCCGAGAAAGTAATAGATGGTTCTAAACATTCGATACAATTGAACACAGACCACGGCAAAAGCCGCCCTAATTAAGGATTAAAAATAGTGCTGGATTAACTAATTCTATTCTAATTCTACAAACCAAACAAAAGAAGAAGTAAAAAAGATAGTTCATAATAATAACGGACTACATACATACTGTACTTCACTCCACAAGCCACAAACGTCTCCTTAATTAATGTCTTCAGTTGCTTTCGTCTTGAAGGTCGTCGTCGTCGTCGTCGTCGTCGTCATATGCATCATCCTCGCTGACGTGGCTATGGTAGTATGGTATGCTGCTCCATGGGCTGTCATCCAGCACAGCTCGGAATCGGCTACGAAGGAAGCTGAGGGCTTCCCTCGCTACCTCCTGCTTCGCCTCTTGCACTGACCTACCCCTCTTGGTGAAGGAAAACCTTTGGTCGCAAACAAACATATCCAAGCCTACGGCGGCGGCATGGCCATGGGTGGTGCCTGATGATGAGTCCTGGGATTCATCTGATCCTGTTCCTGATGTGCAGCGGTAGAACGGCATCCGGCTTGCTCCGAGGCTGCTCATCACCTCCCACAGCAGGAGCGTTGCTCCCCACTCTGTTGCCGGCGGTGGCGGCATGGTGTCCCTGTGCAGGAGGCGCTGCACCGCGACACACTGCCATGGCCCGCCGGCCGGCCGGGGTTGGTACCTACGGGAGCAGTCCGTGCGCATGTCGTAGGATTGAAGCGACGGCCGATGGCGGTCGTTGGTTCCTCCTCCCTCGATGCTGCTATTGCTGCTGTCGCCGCCGAGGACGACGACCTCATCGTCGGCGTAGCAAATCTGGTTCTCCTTGATCTTGCTGCTGCCTCCATCGTCTGTGATGGCGAAAGCTCCGCAGCAGGCTTCTCCGACGAAGATCGCATGACCGTCGAAGCTCTTGACCGGCACCGGCGCCGGAGGCCTGGTCCTCCCGTCGTAGCAGTGCTCAGTCACGACGGAGACTCTGAACCCGACGCTGTGGTGGCGGTGCACGCCGCCGCCGGGGACGCGGCTCGTCCCAAAGCTCCTGCGCACCATCAGCAGCCTCCCATGGCAAGCGGCCAGGTAGTACCTTTTGTGCTCGGACAAACGAGCGACCCGGTCACGGTGGAACAACACGCAGGGCCAGGGACGCATCTTGTCCATCTCCTCGTCATCGAAGGCGTAGGTCTGCTCTGCTCCGTCGACGGCGTGCAGCTTCCCCTGGAAGAAGGCGATGTCCTCGAGGTAGAACGGCCTAGTGATGAGCCACCAGGGGCTAGCAGACGGCTCTTGCCGGCGCCTCAGACGGCACACGGCGATGCTGCCACGCCGTTGGTGGGTGTTGTTGCCGAGTTCGGAGGCAACGACAGCGGCGGCGGTGCAGTTCTCCGAGTCGGGCGGCGATGACAGGACGATCTTGCAGATCGTCGTGCCCACGGCCGTCCACGCCGGCAGCTGGATCCTTGCCCCGGTGAAAGGGTTGAGCAGGAAGGGCTGGTACGGCGTCGGAGACATGGGCACCAGCGCCAGCCAGTTGTCGAACGAGCCGCGGCACGCGGCGGCCTCGGGCAAGGCGGGCAAGGCGACGCGGTGGATGGCGGCGTCGTGGACGCCGACGCAGTGCCCCGCCGCGACCAGCCACGGCATGGGCGGCGGAGGCTGCTCGTGGCCGCGCTCCGCGCGCCGCCACTGCTGGCACACGGCACGGAAGCGGAGGCGGTCGCCGAAGCCGGGGAGGCGGCGGATGATGTCGCCGAGGAGGTCGTGCGGGAGGTCGGACCAGCAGGAGCGGCGGCGGAGCGAGCGCGGCGTCATGACGATCGTTCGCCGGTGGGTGCTGGAGATGACAAGGCTAAGATCAAAACAAGAATTGGGAATGAGTCGACGAAATTAACTATCTAGGATGTATTTGATTTGATATGGCAGTGTTGCCGAATTTATTTTGGATGCGGATGTGGGGAACATATACGATTCGGAGCTAGCGTGGTAAACGGAGTCGGAAACGGGCTCAAGGTGTGGCATATGCAATGCAATGCAAAATGGCTTTGCAGTTTCCATCTATCTATATATAAGAGCATCTCCAAGAGCTCCCTAAATCCACTTTGTATCCTATAAAATTTGGCAAAAGCAAGAAAATCCCCTCTCCAACAAGTAAATTTTACAAACTTGTTGGAGATGCTCTAAGACCCTCCAAGAATCCTAATCCTACTCTGTTTCTATGTACAGAGGCTTTTTTAAAAAAAACTTTTAACCCTGACCGGATCGGACTAACTGAAGCTCTACGTTATTATACGAGTAATTATCAATATTCGTTCAAAGAATGGACAAGTTAAAAAAAATATGGATCGTTCAGCTTCTTTGTGACCTCCTTCGTTCTTGGGTATCAATATCAGGTGTGCTGTGTTCAGCAGCTTGAAATGCTGCTGGTTGTGCTGGCTTTACAAGAAATTCATCAGGGCACCAATTAGTTCTTGCTTAATTACTGGCCAAGTGGATTTGAAGAACTGCCCAGCCATCAGCCCAGGTGCCTTCTTCTCGGAGTGCAGGGCGCTAATTACAGTGATAATTCATTCTTCATGGGAGAATGAATGAGTTCTATACTCTGGGCTGCCAAACAATTAACTGAAGTGGCCATGTATCATTTTGCTCCTTTTCTGCATGGGAGAAAAAGGTGTCGCTATCAGACTCCAGAGTCACTAGCTAGAAATGAAAATGTTCCTTTTCCTGCCATTTTTTTTTTTGAGGAAGTCCCTTTCCTGCCATTAATTCTCAGACGGACAACGGCTTGCTCCAAGCCTCAACTGTTTCCAGGACCCAGAGAGTTTCAAGTTTGTGCCAAAAAAATTAAAATCTAAAACCTAGCTTTGAAGGTGCTTGCTGAAGTGTTTCCGACTAGCATAAGCGGACATTGATAGAACACAAGGCTAGACACAGCCAAACTACAATTTGGCAGCATGAGTCCCCAATCGAGAGTACAAAAAGCGCGATCAATCCTCTCTCCTTTTTTTTGACAACAAGCGCGATCAATCATTGTGGGAGTTCTGGAATTTGTCCATGTGTACTTTGGCCCCCTTCGGCCAAGCTCTTTTAATTCCAAGTCATTCAGCAAACTTCTTAAATGCCCGTTTTTTATTATCTGATACCATGATTTGAATCTGCATGGAGAAAAGTAGTCTGAATCATACTCCAGGGAATACGACTTCCTTGGTGCTACGTTTTGTCGCAGATAGCTACTGATTTTGGATTCCAACAATATCGAGCGATGAAAACAAAGACCAATCTGTGCGATGCAACTACGAGATTCAACTTGCAAAGTAAAATAAAACTTCCATTAGAATTCAGAGAAACGCAAACGATGTTGTCAGTCTAAGCAACAGAAGCTGGATCGATCGACAATGCGCAAATGCCTGACCAGGCAAACGCTTTGGTAGACCATTCACCATTGGTAAAGATCAGCCCTCAAGATTCAACATATGCCATAATCTCAATGACTTCACAAAACAAGAATTCCACTTTAGGAATGTAATTTGTAAGTACTCCCGCAATTACACTAGATCCATGGAGTTATGAGAAGAAATGGACACAGTTGCAGTAGCACCTCCCTAGAGATATTGTAGGTCCAGAAACAGTAGCTATACAAGCAAATACAAAAAAAAAGGTAACTATAGTAGTGCAGGATGCAAACTGGAAAAGAATCTTTGATCTTTACAAATTGCAGAAACATCCAGCTTCTCTCGTATGTCGCCCAAATGTTTATGGTGCAATGATTAAGCTCTTTGCCTTGGGCACAAAGCATGGAAGATGAATGGAAAGTAGGGATGGGCTTAGCAACATTCAGATCATCAGCTGCTTACAAGAATCTAATGGGTCACCAGGTGATAGAACCAACCTTCAAATGGACATGGAAGAGTCGGTGCTAGCCAAAACACAAAGTGTTCCTTTGGTTACTTCTTCAAGATAGGCTTAATACAAGAAACATCTTAAGGAGAAAGCAGATGCAGCTACAATCTTATAACTGTGAAATATGCCTAAGTAATTCTGAAGAAACAGTTCATCACCTCTTTTGGGAATGTCCATTTGCAAAAGATTGTTGGGGAATGTTCAATTTAGCAACAGTTGATCAAGGATCCTCAACTGTCAACATCCTGGCAATCAAGGATCAGCTGAATAGTCAATTCTTCATGACAATGATCATCCTCATGTGTTGGACAATTTGGAAGTCAAGAAATGACTTAATCTTCAACAACCTCCCTGTGAACCTTCAGGAAAGCAAAGCATGTCTACTCAGAGAAATCAGCCTCGTTGCCCTCCGAGTAAAGCCAAGTCTGACAATGCAATTTTTTTATCAATGGAAACAGATTTTATAGTGCTTCGGTTTCGGCTTTGTTCCCTAACTTTCTTCATCTTCTTTGCTGTCCCTTGATGCTGAACTTCTCAGCCCTGCAGCCCTGCAGCCCTGCAGCCCTTTTTTGTTCCTTTTGTTTTTTTAGCTCTTTTAGTTTAGCTTTTTTCTTATGTTTTATCTTTGTACTTCCTTTGGCTTTGTACTGTTTTATCCTTCAATAAATCATCTGCAGGGGCCCCGGCCCCTTCAGTTTCGTCAAAAAAAGTGAGGAATCAAAAGCTTAGCTACCACTCTTCAAGATATACACCAATCAACACCCTTGTTCGTCATCCATTGCAGAAAACTCTATGCATGACGAAGACTCCCATCACTATTATGCACAAGAAGACTCACATTGCAGTTTGATCATACAGAGCTTGGGCCAGATTGACGCAGAGAGGCTTGGCCTTTGACGACTGTTCCTCTTTGTGCACTCCAGTCCAAGCTGAAGGACTAAAAGGGCAGCTCTTGGGTCACATGTATCCAGCGCCTTCTTATCAACCAAACTTGTTTTCTCCAATATTTTCTTTTGTAGACTTTCACCCTTGCCCTTCATATTTGGTAATGCATTCAGCTTTTGCTGGACAAGATTTATCAATCCAGATGACTATCCTCCGGTAACTAATTGCAGAAGAATGACACCAAAGGCATAGACATCAGCAAATGGTGTAAGCTTGCATGTATATGTAAACTCTGGATCAACATAGCTGGAGCTTCCCCTTGGAATTCCTTTAGTAAAGTGCTCCCATGTACCGGTGTTGGTAATGCAGTTCAATTCATGAGATATGCCAAAATCACCTAGCTTGGGTACATTGAGAGAGTTAAACATGATGTTCTCAGGCTTCAAATCACCAAGCACAACTGGCATTGGCCTTATGTTGTGCAAAAAGATCAGTGCGGAACAAATCTTCGAGGCAACATCTATTCGAGGCTTCCAAGTAAACCAAGTTTGAGTTTCGTCCTTAAGAAGACCCTCCAGCGTTCCATTCTCAAGGTACTCATAGATTAGAGCTTTTCTATCAATACATGCGCCAACAAGATGCACGATGTTTGGGTGATGAATTTTTCTTAAGATGTCCACTTGTATTTCAGAAACCAACATATTACAATACTAAACTAAATAACACACAAATTAAAATAAAAATCCATTTCTTATGATAGAATAGTGGTACGGCTTAGGCTACGGAGGGAATAGGAATGCGAGGTGGCCGGCCGGGGCTTGAACCCTCGCCGGCGTACTGGAGGAGCCGTGCTCTGCAGTCGGCACGAGCAAGACCGAGGGTGCGGCGACGATGAGGACGCAAACAGAGAGGAAGACGCCTGGGCGCCCAATGGGAGATTAGATCTCAATCCCAGGCTAATTCCATTAACAAACTGTTTTGGGCCTTATAGGCCAATTACAACTCTTTAACAAACTCTTCCTTAATTCTCTCTCTTGACTAACTAACTACTCTTATTCCTCCTTTCATACGTACGCCCTATCATAACATCTCTCCCCTCCTTCTGAAACAGCTCGTCCTCGAGCTGAAATGACGGATGAGCCGCTCGGAAGTCCTCAGTGACCTCCCACGTCGCCTCTGCAGCTGGCATGTTCGCCCATTGGACCAAAACATGCCAGACACCGCGGCGTAAGCTGGAGCGAAGCACCCGTTCTGGCTGGAGCAGAGGTCGGCCATGGCGAAGAGGGGGCAGGGCCGGTGCTGCTGTTGGCGGTACCCCTCGAAATGGCTTGAGCACACCAACATGGAATACATCGTGTATACGGGCACCTTCCGGCAGCTGAAGACGGTAGGCCACCTCGCCCACCCGCTGAAGCACCTGATAAGGACCTGCCAATTTAGGCGCAAGCTTGCCACATCTGCCCGGAACGAGGGACTGCACAGGACGATGAAGTAGGCGTAGCCACACCCAATCTCCCACCGCGGACTCGAGCGCGCGGTGATTGGCGTCGTAGAACCGGCGAGCATGCTCCTGAGCTTGAAGAAGGCGAGCACGCACCTCGGCCAGAAACTCATCCCGATCTGTGAAGATGGCGTCAACGACGTCTGTCTGGGCACGCCCAGGGGCATACGACAGCAGCTCCGGCGGCGCGTGACCGTAGACTACCACGAAGGGCGACGTGCGGAGGGCCGTATGGTAGGCGGTGTTGTAGCATAACTCCGCCCACGGGAGCCATTCCAGCCAATCCCGAGGACGATCGCCAGTCATGCAACGGAGATACATGGCTATCGTCTTGTTCACCGCCTCAGACTGCCCGTCCGTCTGCGGATGGAAGGCGGTGCTCATGCAAAGTTGTACGCCCGCCTGGCGAAACAGGTCGCGCCACACCTGCCCCGTGAACAAGGGGTCGCGGTCGCTGACGATGGAGTCCGGAAACCCGTGGAGCCGCACAATGTCGTTGAAGAATGTGCGAGCGACGGATGCTGCGGTGTACAGGTGCCCCAGCGGAATGAAATGGGCATACTTGGAACACCTGTCGACCACAGTGAGGATGACACTTTTGCCGTGTACCTTGGGGAGAGCCTCGATGAAGTCCATGGCGATGTCGGCCCAGACACGGGACGGCACCGGCAGCGGCTGAAGTAAACCCGCGGGGTGCAGGGCCTCGGTCTTGTTGCGCTGGCACGTCGCACATGCCCATACGTCCCAGACTAGTCGATGGTCATGTTCGACGAAGAACTCGGTGCGGAGTGTTGACATTCGTTAGTGCAAATAAGAATATGAAAGATTCCGCAAGCGCACAGAACATCATTGTAGCATTTTACCGGGAGTATTCCAGGATCGTTATTTATATTTTACCACTGGGAAGCAAGGGTCAAGAATCTGATAACTCACTATCATGCATCTACTAACTCAGAGTACTAATTAGACTAAAGCAGGAGTGAATGATATATGATATGATAACGAATGAAAGCACAATAAATGAGAATTCAATGATAACTGTAAAGATAACTATAGTGGGAGGACAACGGAAGAGATCAAGGTTCCTATGCACTTCTCTATTACTTGGGTTCTAAGGTAACAAGGATGAAAAGATATAGCAGTCATATAATAACACTTCGGGACATCAGAACACCAACCACAGAAAGGGATGA